>VHIG01000084.1:0-22882 GCA_008121275.1 Drosophila lowei | reverse complement strand
GCTACCGCTCGTGGCCAGGGCCCTAGGGGCGAAACAGAACAAAACCACGAGGGCTAAGAAAAAATCTAAATTTTCCCTACAGGGCACTTTAACATACCGGTTTTCGGACTTTTCCACGGAGACACGAGTGTTGGGTTCTCCTGGCAGAGCTGTGGGACGCACGGGTTTGCAACAAAACAACACTTGCTGGCGAGGCGAGGCAAATATGCACTTTTCGCCAGGGTAGTTTCTTGCCAGTTTTCTCGGCGCACGGTTATTAATTTTCGCCCGATTTTTGCGGCGCGCACACCGTGTGGGATTTTCCCCGTTCCGTTTTATTTGTTTTCGGTTTGTCTTTGTGGCAATTATTTGGGTTACTTTTCTTTTCTTTTGGGCTTACACGTGGTCGATTTAGTTATATATTTGCTACCGACGCGGAGATAGCCACCGGCTGCACAGATTCAAATTTTCGAAAGAGAACGTTCTGGTGCTTTTGCACTGCTTAAATAAGAGCTTACCGATCTTAAAGCTCGGCTTCGAAAGCTCCGTTGCGATGCGCTGCACAGCACTTACGGCAGCTCAGCTCAGCTGTTCCCTACCTCGAGCTTGCCTGCACCCACCCCAACTATACTATGCCCTGCAGCGATAATTGGCCCAAGGTTATTGCATGCGATATCCGAGCACCATAGCGATAACCTATTTTGAATCGGTATTGTCCAACCGCAACCGTTACAGCTTCTCAAGTTCTACATTGGTAGCACTGATACACTCATCTATTCTATTTAACGGTCGACTAACATATAATTGGACGTCATCGGCGTACATGTGCACATCACTGTCTGACAATACTATTGGCAGGTCATTTACATAACTGGAGAACAAGAATGGACCAAGTACTGATCCCTGTGGGACACCACACTTCACATGACAACAGCCTGACTCCTATTAAGAGATAAGACGATAGCAACCGTACTGCTTAGTCAGAGAAATTATAAGATTTACGAAGCTTTGCAATGAGGATACCATGGTCAACTGAGTCAAAAGCTTTAGTATAGTCAAGAAGAGTTAGGAATGTTACATTTCCGTCGTCCATTCTTTCGCGGATATCCTCTACAATTTTTATAATGGCGGTTGTACAACTTCTATTTCATCTGAATCCAGATTGGTTGTTGTTAAGTAATGTATGCTCAGAAATAAATGTATTCATTTGCACAGCCACCAAAGCCTCGAACGGTTTTGATAGGCTCAGTAAAATGGATATTGGCATGTACACCTAATTCTGTTTTGCACGGTCTTTTTACACGGTTTTGAAATAACACGGTTTGAAAATCAACAATTTTACATTTTTACACGGTTTTATTCCATTTAACACGGTTCAAAATAACAACACAAATATATAAAATCACACACAGCTCAAAAAAAAGGTAGAAACCAAACGAAAACAAGAAAGAGCATTAAGAGAATATGTCGACGGTCGATAGTTGACCGCGATAGGCGATCTAGTATTTAATGTATATCGATAGATGTTGAATTTCCAGCCACGAATGAACGGGCATATTTTCGGCTACCACGAGGCCGCCATAATTTTAAGCTTCACTTTTACTGTCGAGAGGTTAAAGCAGGAGGACATACTGCGGTGAGGTTATTTAGAAACATTGTACTAGGTTATGACCGATGTATTTATAGAATAAAACAGCTACAGCGGCCACCAGAGCCAGCAACTTGCGACAGATTAACTGCTAGAGCGGATTTAATTGGTGCTGTTAAAGGCAACTCCGCGGGACCATCGACATGATCTTTTATTCGCAGTCCTAGGCAAGGAACTGCAAGGGCAGCGCCCAGAGGAACGCGGAGAGCGTGTATATTTGGACTGGCCGCAGGCAGCGACCCAAAGCAGACGCAGGCAGCGTCGATTAGCTGGAACTTCTAGGGAATAGAAGGATGCAACATTCCCCAGAAGAAGTAACCGAATAATGGAGGGCAAGCCACCCCACAACAACGAGTGCGCCTTCGCAATCTGGAAGTAGTAGTGCAGGGAACAGGCCGCCGAAGTCGAAAGTAATAGTTACGTCGGCGCCGCTGATTCCTAGCCAAAGCCACCACAGCCTCCTTGGTAGCTTTAACCTAGGAGTATTACGACCACAGCAGGAGCTTCCGCACATGGACAGAACGAGCCACCTCTAATGCTGGATCTCTTGGAGAATCGCAGCGTTGGGTAGAACTGGAAAGGGCAAGAGCCCAGAACAATGTGAGTACAACCACCGATACCGCAATACCTAACGGGGTCGGTGCGAGTAATAATGGCGTCACAGCTGACGCCATTTGGAGTGGTCCGTTATTGTCCGTAAGTAACGGTGTCCCACCTAGCAGTACAGCATGCTCGCAGCCGCCATCTTATAGCGGACCACCGCTGCTTGTAGTAGCAGCTATTTTTACGCCATTTTGCAACTAGCACGCAGACGGCGCATGGAGTCGTGCCGCCGGCTGTAGGCATTTACAGCGAACGACGCCGATAGCTGGATCTGGACGCCTGGACACCAAATGGAGCAGTGGATAATGCCCCGCAAAGTTCCCGATCTGCCAGTATTTGGAGGTCAGCCTGAGAGTTGGCCGATCTTCCTTTGTGCATATACTGAGACAACGCAAGCGTACAACTGTACAGACCTGGAGAACAACCAACGCTTGTTGAAGGCACTGAAGGATGAAGCCCGCGAGACCGTCAAGTCTCTAATTCATCAAGCAACGTGAGCTTTGTTGTGGAGCAGCTGCGTTTCAGATATGGCCGACCGGAGCAGCTTATACGCAGCCAGCTGGAGTGGAATACGAGGAGGTGCCCAATATTTCCGGGCACAATCTGGCAAGATTATTCCCTTTGCAACCCGTGTGAGGTAATCTCACTGCCTTTTTGCAGTCAGCGAGGGCAGATCAGCATTTTGTGAACTAGCACTTTTTGGAAGAACTTGTGGCCAAACCCTTCAAGGAAGCGAGTGGGTGGGCAAGGCATGCTGCAACGATTATACCTTTCCCAACTATTTGGGCATTTTTGGTGCGTGGTTGACGAATTACGCTAACGTGGTGTGTACTATCGTGGACAATGAAGGGAAGGAACCAAAGCGTCGATTGCTACATGCAAGCATCGACCAAGACCGAGGCGAGCAACAAGACCAGCCGTCTCAGAGGTTGTCAAATCTGTGGAGGCAACATGCAGTTAAAGGCTGTGGGACTTCAATGGAGCTTCTCCACCAGACAGGTGGAGGTACGTGAGGAGGCATCGACTATGCTTTTCATGCCTACGAAGTGGTCACATGACTAGATCCTGCAATTCGCATGGTGAGTGTCAAGTGAATGGATGCCGGAAGAGGCATCACCGTCTGCTACATGGTGGACCAACGAACGTAGAAGGCTGCCAATAACGGGCGGTAAAAGCTACAGCCAGCAAACCCGCAGACAGGCTGCCACAACGAGGCGGTGCACCCTGTACGGAGGATATTAAACCGTAAGCCGGTAACGCTGTACAGACGGGTGGATACATACGCACTCTTGGATGAAGGATCATCTGTTACGCCTGGACAGAAAGGATCTGGGCGTGCCGTCGACATCTGAATATTCAGTGGTTTGGATGCTCCAGGGCTTACCACTTGGTAAGCCTGCAAATCTGGAGCAGGCAAGCCAATTCGCCATGCGTTGCGAAACGTGTATTCCGTTTTCGAACCTGAGCCTGCCGATGCAGACTCTACGCCGACGAGATGTTCACGGTGTGGATGGGGGATGCCAGCCTGCCAATGAGGCCCTACAGCAACGCAGTGCCGAAGATACTCATTGGACTGGATCACGGACACTTACGATTTCCGAAAGGATGGTTTTACTTAGATCGAGACGGTTTGCCAGACAGGGATCGTATGCGGCTGCAACCGAGCTGGGCTGGGTTGTCTTTGGGCCGGTAAGTGGGAATTCAAACATGCCTTCACCACGGTCTTGCCGCCCTGGCTGTGTCACTGGAGGACACTATTCAGAGGATGGTGGAAGACTATTTCGATGTCGAGAACTTCGGCGTGAAGCCCGCGCCACCAGTTGCAGGCAGCGACGACGAGCAGGCGCAGAAGATACTCAAAGATACTACGGTGAGATTGGACCAACGTTATCAGACAGGACTACTATGGAAGGACGACCTCATTGTGCTGCCACGGTGCTATGATATGGCGTACAAGCGGTTGGTCAATGTCGAGAAGAAGATGAAGCGCAACGGGCCGTTCGCGCAGGAATACACCAGGATCATCAAGGATTACGTGTCTAAAGGATACGCTCGACGTCTGGAGCCTAACGTGGTTCCAGTGAAAGCGACAGGCTATGGTATTTGCCACATTTTGGAGTCGAAAACAAGCCGGGTAAGATTCGGCTGGTTTTGACGCTGCAGCCAGAGTTGGAGGAACATCGCTAAATTCGGCGCTGGCCAAAGGGCCTCAACATTATAAACCCTTGCAAGCTGTGCTCTTTCATTTTTAAAAAAGGTGCTGTTGGAGTCTGTGGTAACATCAAGGAGATGTTCCATCAGGTTCTGATCAACCCGAAGACACATGTTCCCAACGGTTTCTGCGGAGAAATGGCGATGACAGAAGAGATCCTGACATCTACGAGATGATCGTAATGACCTTTGGAGCAGCCTGCTCGCCAAGCGCTGCGCATTACGTGAAGACTGTGAATGCTGAACATTTTCGACATTCGGATCCAAGAGCAGTCAAGGCCATCATCGACTGTCATTATGTGGATGACTATGTGGACAGCTTTGCTACCTAGAGCGCCATCAGCGTATCTACCCGAGTGAAGGAGATACATGCGAACGCTGGATTTGAGCTGTGCCAGTTTTCATCCAGCTCACCAATTGGGAGACGGCATTGGGCCCACCAGGACGAAGCGTGAGCGTCGGATGGGATGAACGAACAGAAGATTCTTGAGATGTGCGGCAGGCAGCCTACGGATGACTTCAGGTTCACTGTGAAGTATCATCAGCGGTTTTCAAGCAGCGTATTAGACGGCGATCCGAGTCCCTACCAAGAGGGTATTTGAAGGCAGTGGCATACGTTCGATCCGGGATTCCTGTATTTGCCTTATGATAACGGCGAAGTTGCTGCTACAGCGAGAGATTTGGAGGCAGAGATCAGTGGGATGAACCACTTCCGGACGAGATATACAAAGCCTTTGCGAACTGGCGCAAGGAAATGGACGCCGATAAGGACATTCCGATGTCCTCGCCATTACTTCGGGCGTGGACTCGTGCGGAGAACTATAAATTGCGTCTTCGTGGATGCAAGTCAGTCTGCATTCGCGGCGGTAATGGCCTACTGGAGGGTCACCTATGAGGATGACGACGTGCTGGTGAGCTTCGTATGTGCAAAACGAAGTGCGCGCCGATGGAACAATATCAATCCCACGGTTTGGAGCTGCAGGCAGCAGTTCTGGAACCAGGCTGATGGACACTGTTAAGAGGGAACACAGTGTGGCCATCAGTGATATCGTTTTATGGACGGACTCAAGACGGTGCTAAGATGGATCGGCAGCACCCACCGACGATGTAAGTTCGTCGGCAATCGGGTGCAGAAATCTTGGAGTCAACGAAGGTAGCCCAATGGAGATGGGTACCAACAGCCCGACAATGCGGCGGATGATGCGACGCGTTCGCAATGCCACGTGGACCTCAGTCAGAAGTCACACGTTGGCTAGAGCGGACCAGCATTTTTAGGGCAGCCAGCGGGCAGCTGGCCGCAACCTGAAGCCAGTTTGAACGAGTTCGGATGATAACGACGAAGAGGAGATGCCGTGATTTTTCGCTGGTGGCAGCGGACGACTTTTGTATTTCTTTTCAAGAGATTCTCAAGCTCTACAGTCGGCTACTCAGGACTACAGCCTGGGTCCTAAAGGTTTACGCGCTGGTGCCGTGGACAAAGAAGCGAGCTTGAACTAGGCACTGCAGTAGAGTGTGAGGCCGCGGAGAACTTGTTGGTCAGACAGGCACAACGTGAGGGCGTTTCCGAACAGGATGCGGTCGACAGAGACGGCAAGGCGGTCGCCAGTGGGCTTGTCGAGGACTGGCGCCATACATAGATAGCCATGGAGTTCTGCGAGCATATGGCGAGTGGATGCCGCATTTGTATGCCATATACAGTGCGAGGGAGGCCAATAATCCTGTCACACAAGCACAGTCTTACGGAGATGATTGTATCATGAACACGCCAAGATGAAGCATCAAAACGTGGATGCTACGATTGCGCAGATCCAGTAAGGGTTCTGGATAGCAGAAGCTTCGGACGTGTTCTACGGGAGACGATCTCAGCATGCAACGTACAAGTTGCATCAGGCGGGCGGCATACTCAATAATGGGACCCCCTGCCGGAAGGATCGCCTGGAGGCCAATGGCTGGCCATTTAAGAATACCGGACTGGATTACTTTGGACCACTACTGGTGAAAGTATCGCGGCACACGGAGAAGCGCTGGGTCGCCCTTTTCACGATGCCTGACGACCAGGGCGATACATCCTGGAGTTGGCACATGACCTGTCAACTGATTCCTGTATATTGCGATACGGAACTTCGTCTGCCGTCGAGGCCAGTACATAGACTGCGCAGTGACAACGGCAGAACTTCATAGGAGCTGACAGGGGAAGCCAGACGATTTGGCGACGTGTTCGAGTCGAAGGATTCAGAGTGAGCTATCTGGTCGAGGCATCGGTGGGTTTTCAATTGCCCAGTAGATCCATCTGAAGGAGGAGTCTGGGGAACGAATGGTGCAGTGCGTTGAAGGTTCTACATACACATTGGGAGATAGCGCCGAGGGATCACGTACTGGTGAGTTTTCTGGTGAAGCAGAGAACGTTGTAATTCTACGTCCGCTCACTTACTTACCGGTGGATGCGGACCAAGAAGCCCCCTGACGCCAAATGACCTGCTCAGAGGGTAGCTAACCTGCGGTTACGCCTGGCGACGGTATGGAGCTGCCAAAGTGCGCTACACGCAAGCAGTGGCGTATAGCGCGACTAATGAGGGACCGTTTCTGGAAGAGGTGGGTCTTGGAGTACCTGCCTACACTTGTGCGCGAGAGAAATGAGGTGCCAGAGGAGGACGGAGCCGATTCGCCAGGGTGACATGGTCTTCATCTGCGATCAGCCTTGCCCGAAGAGAGTGGCGCAAGGGCATCGTGGAAGCCGTTTACAAAGAGTCGATGGAGTCATCAGACGCTAGTGTGAAGGAATGACAGCAGCCTATCTCGGATTATGATGCGTCCGTCTCCAAACTTACGGTTTTTGGATTTGAGTGAAGCGGTTCTTCACGGGGTCATCGACGGTCGATGATAGTTGACCGCGATAGGCGATCCTAGTATTTAATGTATATCGATAGATATTTGAATTTCCAGCCACGAATGAACGGGCATATATATTAAGCTTCATTTTACTGTCGAGAGGTTAAAAGCAGGAGGACATACTGCGGTGAGGTTATTTAGAAACATTGTGCTAAGGGTTGACCGTGTATTTATAGAATAAAACAGCTTCTACAGCTTCGCGGCAACAACTGGCAGCCACCAGAGCCAGCAACTTGCGACAGATTAACTGCTAAGAGCAGTTTAAATTGGTGCTGTTAAAGGCAACTCCGCAGGTAGAATAATACCATGAAATATTTGTTTCCTCTTTCGTTTTATTATGCGATCAATGTCTTTTTTACACGGTTTTACGGGTTTTCAGGAACCAAATCTACCATGCCAGAATTAAATTAATAATCTTGAAGAATTTTAGGGATAGGGACTATTTTGGCCTCCTTCCACTTTTCAGGGGTAGCGTGGCTGTGATTTAGAAATGTAGGTAACTTGCATTAAAATTCGGGGAGAATTAATCTCAGAAATTTAGGGTTCATGTTGTCTAGGCCAATCGCATTCGACTTAATCTTAAGTAGGGATTCTAGAACATCACACGGACTAACACAACAGAAACTGAAGCTAGGCACAGTGTTAGAATAGGGTACTGATGTCAAGTTAAGGGTTGGGGGAAAGTCAGGTACAACTAATTGCATAAATTTGTTATTTATTTCATTTACGTCCATGTCAACATGAGAGTTTCGTGTTTTTCCCAATTCCAATATTTTTAATAATTTGCCATTTTTCTTACCGCATACCGCGTTATTAAACTTTGACGTGTAGAAGGCGGTCTTGGCAGAGTTGATAAGCTTTGTTACATTTGATCCCCATTATAATGATACCCATTTTATTTCATGGTTGAACCAGGAGTTATCTGTTGGTCTAACGGTCGCTTTCTTGATAGGTACATGTTCATTATAAAGATAGTCGATGTTTGATTGAAGGTGGGCAAGCTGCGAATTCACAGACGGCATATAATGTATTGATGTCCAGTCGAGCATGTTAATGTCAGTGTCTAGTTTTCCAAGGTCAATGTTCCTAAAGTCCAAAGTATCTAAAATGTCTAAAGTCTAAAGTAGAAGGTGACATAGTCATGGTAGACGGGATTGATATCGTAGGTCATGAAAATAAGGTCATGTTTGGAATACCCTGGCACTGTGAGTTGATCATACAGTAACATTTGTTCGGTACTGTCAACAAAAATAAGTCTAATAGTGTGTTTCTGGTTTTGTAAAGTGTGTGGTTATTGCTGGTTTACAACATTTAAACCGAGACTGAACAGGCTATCTGGCAATCGGGATTCTCTAAGAATGTCACAGTTAAAGTCACCTGCAAGTATTATGTCTGTATACGTCAGGGAAATTTCAGTAACAAGTGTTGTAAAATATGAATAGTCAATGTTTTGGTTTGGTCGATATATGCAGCCAAGGAGCAGTCTCTTTTGTTCATTGTGGTCTTTAGAAAAATGTATTCTATAGCGCTGTCCGGTATTCGTTACAGACGAGTTTAGCAGCTATCTTGTTATTTATATATACTGCAACGCCCCCGGCATGCCCTACACGATCAGATTAAGATTCAATTAACGAGTCACTTAAGTCGGGGACAAACCAAGTTTCAGACACACATATAACATCCACACCTTAATCCACGAACATATGTCTAAACTCTTCAATTTTTTCGGCAAGCTTTGTGCATTAATATGGCAGATTTGGAGACCCGATTTTTGCTTCACCAGAATTCTAAGCATCTGAAATGTATTCGCATTGGTTAGTGTTAATGAATTGTCCATATCAAATGAGTTGTATCAAAGCTAAGAATGACAGTATAGTAAAAGAAGTCAAGGGCCCACTTAATAATAGTATATAGGACAACGGTTAGATTAGGGATACTTAAGGCTAACATAAACAAATGACTAATATTTTTGTTATTGACGAAACGAACAATTCTCGCCGCCTGCAGCAAGACCCTCGGTGTCAACTTGCATCTCTCGCAGTTCCTGTATTTTCAGAACGTCCCAGAGCTCGCTTTCTTAGCGGACTTTTATGTGAACTGTACCTCTGCGCGTAAACACAGACTGCAGATGTCGATGCTTCTTCATTTTAAAGCTTCTTTAAAGATCTGGTAGTTTTCTTTGTAAGCTGCTCGTTGATAAATACTGGCGCTGGCGAGCTTAGGCCGAGTAATTGCAAGGTGATAGGTTTTTTGTTTCCCGCCTGTACATACCGATATTACGTAGTAATTCCGCTTTATCGCGCACCAGTTCCAGTTTGACCATGATGATAGGGTCAACAATAGAGTGGGGCAAATTTTGTTCAGCCTCATACGGTAGATTTCCTTAATAGCAGGCGCTGGAGTGTAATTAAAGCTGAGGCACAAGTTGAAGATGTGCTTCAGTTTCTCCCCTTCCACGTAAGGAACTCCATGGATCCTAAGGCTGCTTGCGTTGTTAGCATTAGCCTGTTCATCGAGCTTTAGCTTAAACTCTATATTCTCTACCTTTTGTGTAAGGTTTTGAGTCTCACCCAGCTTGTCCTCGAGAAACTGAACTCTTTTGTGAGATTACGGATCTTACCAGCCATACTGCTAAGCTTTTCTGTTAGCAAGATTAACAGCCGCTTTTCTGCCTCATTCATTTTGTAGAAATGAGACTGGCTTGCTCCTCAAATCGTTGGTTCAGTAGCTGAACTAATTCCGGGAATGGCGTTTCTGACGAACGCGGCCCTTTTAGAATTACCCCGTGTTCTCACGCAGACGTTTTGAGACAGGCTGCATTTCGATTTAAGCTTTTATTTATTTTATTTATTTATTAAATTAACAAATTATCTGTTAATAATGATACTTAATTACAAAACGAGGAAAAAGAGTAGTTAAAAATTAGTTAAATTTAAGTGATTATAAATATTGCATGCAATTAGTTTAAGAGACAGTTCAGGGATAGGATATGACAGAGGAGTTATAATTATGGCATAAAACCCTAAAAGGTTCATGTTCGGCATAATTAGACCTACATATGGGTAAACGGATAGGCCTAAAAGTACGGGTAGGTCTAGATGGGAACGGCCAAGTCAATCTGACCCAAGAGAGTATGGGAGTCAATAATCCCGAGAAGGAGCTTGTGCACGAACATTACGCCGTTGCATACTCTGCGATGGTGCAACGACGGCAGGTCAATAAGATTAAGCCTAGACCGGTAGGGTGGCAAGATTCTACCCGAGTCCCAGTTAAAGTTACGATGGCAAAAATTAAAAATTGCTTTTGCACGGATTCAATAACAACCTGCTGCTCTTTATACTGCGGGCTCCAAACACAAGAACAATACTCCAATATAGGACGTACTAACGAGATATATAGTTGTTTCGTAACGTACGGGTCGTCAAACTCCTTGGACCAACGTTTGATGAACGCTAAAACACCCTTAGCTTTATTGACTGTTGCAGCTATATGGCTTTTAAAACACATATTATGATCAAAAGGACTCCGAGGTCATTTGAACTCGAAATTCGCTCGAGGACATGATTTCCTAGAGCATATGAGACAAAATGTGGAGCGCGACGGTAAAATGTCATAAGTTTGCATTTAGAAAGGTTCAGAAAAAGAAGATTAGTTGAACACCACAGTAGTAGTTCACTTAGATCCAGTTGAAGGCGTGTGTGCAAATACCAATCAGAGTAAGGCAGACAGATTTTAACATCATCAGCATACATTAGTGTAGTAGAGTATGATATCACTTGAGGAAGGTCATTCACAAATAGAATAAACAGAAGCGGGCCCAGATGACTTCCTGTGGCACACCTGAAGTAACATTAACAATATTTGATAACACATTAGAAAACAAAACACGTTGAGTACGGTTAGAGAGATAGGACAAAATCCAATCTAGAAGATTCGTTGGGAACCCTAATAAAGAGAGCTTGTGAATAAGCAGAGCATGGTTCACAGAATCGAATGCCTTGCTGAAGTCCGTAAAACTACATCCGTCTGCAAACCACTTTGAAAACCACGGTGGATTAGGTTAGAAAACTCAAGAAGGTTAGTCGATGTTGAGCGATGTCTGAAAAACCGTGTTGCGACGGAGATATCAAGCTGCAACAAAGATGTTGCAGTTGCCGGGTTACCAGGAACTCAAGAAGCTTCGGGATGGCGGAAAGCTTTGCGATACCACGATAGTTTTCAATATTTGATCTTGAACCTTTTGTGAAGCGGAATGATGAAGGACTCATTCCAAATTAATGGAAGACAAGACTTTTCCAAAGAGAGGTTGAAGAGAAAGGTCAAGGGTTTGCAAAGGACTGGGCACAGTGTTTTAAAATGCAACTTGGTACCTTATCTGGACCCGCAGAAAACGATAAGTCCATAGATGACAAGCCTTCCAGAACAACGTTTTCCTCGAAAATGGGTAGAAAAATGCTGTTAGCTTGAGGTAGCTGGTACGGATACGGAGTGGATGCGTTATAAATATGAGACGAGTACGTTGTTTGGAAAAAGGAAGCGAATAAATTTGCAATACCAACAGCAGAAGCTTCTGTTCTGTTCTGATAATGAAGGGACGGAGGAAAAGCGTTTGACTTACGCTTAGAGTTAACGAACGAATAGAATTTTTAGGATCACTTCGAAAGTTTCTACTACATTGTGAAAGGTAATGATTATAACACTGACTATTAACGGTAAGGAACAGGAGCGAGCGGAGGAGTATAGAGCTAAGGCCGACGTGGAGCCCGACTTCTGGTACTTTTATAGAGCCTGGATTTATTATTTTTAAGTATGACAAATACTTGGTGAACCAGGAGGCTTGGACGATACGGGTACAGTGATATCTGGAACAAATGTATTAAGGGCGGAGTAAATAGCGCTATAAAACGAGTTAACAGTTGCGTCTATGTTCGGTAATGAATAAAGAAACGACCAATCAACACGCGAGAGATGTAGATCTAAATCGATAAAGTTTGTTTTGCGAAAACACTTTATGTGGCAAGGAGCCATGGAACTGTCAGCACAACCAGATCGGGTACACTCAAGGGATATCGACAAAGTTGGATGGTAAGGATCTTCAGGGAATGATATTGGGCTTGCTCTAGATACCGTAGCAAGTGAAGCATCGTTAACAAACATGAGGTCAAGAAGTCTGTCCCTAATGTTTTTGACGGCATTAATTTGGACAAGGGAAATATCCGTTAGCCCATTGATAAAGTCATTGTGGCAATTGGGAAACAAAAGGTTAGCGTCATCGCAAGGCAGCCAAGAAAGAAATGGGAGGTTAAAGTCCCCATGACAATAATTTGGTCATTGCAACCTAATGCAGATACGACAGTATTAATTGCTGAGCAGTGGTTTGAGTAAATCTCAGCATCCGACCTGGGAGGAATGTAGGAGCAGGTTAAATAGAAAAATGCCGAACCAACACGAACTTTGACTGCAACAAATTCAATTCCATGGATGTTATTGAATGGGAATAACTCAGATGAGAAAACAGATTTGACTGCAATCAGAACCCCACCTGCAAAAGATGGGCGGTCCATTCTATAAATAGTGTAATTATCAATGAAGATTTCATGATCATTGATAGAAGAGTTAAGCCAGGTTTCGGTAAAAGCAATGGCATCGAAATCAAAAGACGCACTATTTGTATGAACTTGACGCAATTTGCCCAACAAACTGCGAACGTTCTGATAGTGAATAGAAAAATGGTACATCAGTTTTTTGAAGCAGCAGGTTCGGTAATTCTAGGACTCGAGTTCGAATCTTTCTGAAGGAACTCATGCATAATAGTATGCTCAGGCCATATTGACGGTTCAAGAGATTTGGATAGTAAGGAATCAGGGAGAAGAATTTTAAAGGATGATATGTTGCGCTTGTGTTTAAATGTAAATTTAGTCACAACTATATCATCAGGCGAGGCGTTAAGTTTAGAGGAAAGATGTTGTTTAACGTCCTCCGTTGTAGCCTCGGGAATAAGACGGGAAACAAATATTGCTTTCCGAGGGACAACTGCTCTAAGTTGAAGTCCCGAGCGAGATCGAGATGGTGGAGCCACTCTAAAAGAGATCTCGGTCCTGGGGCAGAAGAATTGGCAGCAGCGGCTGGAGCAGGAATTGGCAAGACATCACCAGCAACCAACACACCCGCACTAGGAGCACTCACCACGTCAGAAGTGATGGCAGCAAAACTGCAGGGATGGGATTGATGCTGTTAGGAACTGGATGCTCGAAGGAAGCACATTGCTCGGTGTAAAGAACACCGGAGCCGCCGTTGGCGGGTTTACAGATAACGGCGAGGCATGACCACACGGAGTAACAAATGCTTCCGATGGATGAAGGTGGGAGGCAGGCGTACCAATCGGATTAGGTTGCAAGAGATTGGTATCATTATGCGGAATTTTCCTTCTAGGCGATTCGCTCAAGAGTTTGAGCCCAAGAAACTGCGATTCAAGGGCTAGAAATTTATCGTTGAGAGCCACAAATTGTTTCCGAACATCCAGAAACCCAGATCGAGTCTGTCTCATGAATGTGCGCATTTCGGCCTCAATCTCCCGACAAGCCAGGCATGACCAAGACAGGCCCATGCGTTTCGAGATCAGATCGTTTAGCCGGCCAAAATTTCCGCCACCAGCACATTTTATGTGGGCAAAATTGTCGCACAGCCAGCAGCTGAGGAATGAATCACCAATGATTACACCACCGAATTCACATTTCTTTGCACTGCAAACGATTGCCATTATTGACAGCAGTAGAATCACTGTGCACGAATAATAAAAGTACAGAGTGAGAGCGCAGGTAAAATGGGAGAGCAGACAGCAGAGCGAGCCCGACAATCAGCAGAGGCAATAATGCAGAGCAGATGATCCAACGAAGTGCAGGAAACGAGCAGTAAACTCACCAAAGCAGAGACACAAAAGAATAGTCCACAAAGAGGGAGAGTATAGGCAATCCAGAGAGATGAGAGCAAACAATGCGAGCAGCAGGCCCGCTATGCTTTCGAGAGTGTGGGCGATGCAAACGCTGATGCGCGAGAAACAGTGCACACCGATGAAACGATAACAAAAAGCAGACTGGGTAAAAAACAATAACAAATTGCCTGCACGAGTCCGATGCGTTACGTTGCGAATATTGTATTTATATTAAGCACTAGTTTACAAACGAAACACTGGTGATTAACACAAAGTATAATCAAATTAAGAGATGCGATGATATATCAAAACAAATTGACAACAATGTTGTATGATATTTAAGCAAAGGGCGGAGAACGCAGGAGCAAGAAAAAACACAACCGGCTTAAGCAAGAGCTAGAAGCGAATTGACGGTTCGCTCTGTTGTTGTGGCACTGATGGTGAGCGCCCTCTGGGTGCAAAGATGGTGAGCGACCTCTGGCGAAGATGAATACGAGCTTTGGCTTAGTGGCTGATCCGATCGATCGCAAACAGCTGTCACATATCACCCCCATCTAGTTGATATTGTTTTCTTTGCACCCACACGCTTTTCACTCGGTATTTAGTGAAATTTCGTTTCCCGCTTTTCCTGGCCTTCCTTCGCCAATATTGAATTACTTTGGAGTGTGATGATGATCAGGTTTGAAATGGATATTCTACAACGGACCGTTGGGGATCCGTTGACAGTGCTCAGATGTTGGTAAGCTCCTATGCTTGGATTGTACAGCAGCTGATTTGTTGTTGTTCGCAGGCTCCTCGGAAAAACGCACTTGTTGACGGAACGTGTCACTTGCACGTCTGTTCTTCTCGAGTACTTTTGTCTGTCGTTAGGAATTGATTTTGAACGGACTCAAGCATATCTTGATATTTTTGGTAATGAGGAGGCAACATGCAGTAACCATATTCCAAGCCGGTGTTTTCGTAAAATAAACTTTATTTAACTCCTAACCGGCCTACAATCTGGAAATCTATACTATTTCGCGAGTGCATGCCTGTTAATCTGTGTAAAACATAATTTAACTTTTTCTGTTCGTCAGTTTTTCGTGTTTGTGTTGATGCTAGTAAGTACGCATTACAATAAATTACAGCCCGCTTGTGGCTTTTGTTGTTTTATCACTCTCTCCTATCACCTAAACTTCAATAACTGTTTTTCTCTCTCGCTCTCGAAACTTTCTGTTCAGTAGCTCTGTCTCTCTCATTAGCTGCTGCTGCAACTGCTCTTCTCTCCTCTCTCAATTGATTCCACTATTAGCGTTTGTCTGGCACACTGGTCTGATAGCTATTTGCTTTGAAATTTTATTTTTTTTATTTATCATTTTTTATTTATTATACCCGATACTCAAAATGAGTATTGGGGTATATTAGATTTGTGTGTAACGTCCACAAGGAAGCGTTTCCGACCCCATAAAGTATATATATTCTTGATCAGCATCAATAGCCGAGTCGATTGAGCCATGTCTGTCTGTCCGTCCGTCTGTCCGTCCGTCCGTCCGTCCGTCTGTCCGTCCCTATCAGCGCCTAGTGCTCAAAGACTATAAGAGCTAAAGAAACGACATTTTGTATCCAGCCTTCTGTGATATGTCACTGCTACAATTATATTTCAAAACATCGCCCCGCCCACTTCCGCCGCCACAAAGGACGAAAATCTGTGGCATCCACAATTTTAAAGATACGAGAAAACCAAAAACACAGAACCGTAGAGAACGACCATATCTTCTAGACTGCAGAATCTGAATCAGATCGTGTCATTATTATAGCCACAATGAAGAAAACAATTTCATTTTTCTCGCCCTGTCTCTCTCTAACACACACGTATCATAGCCGGCTTTGCCTATTGCTAAATATGAGTTCCTAGATCTCAGAGACTATAAAAGCTAGAGCAACCAAATTTGGTATCCACACTCCTGTGATATCGGACCTTGACGAGTTGTTATTAAAATTTCGCCTCACCCCCTTCCGCCCCCGCAAAGTGCGAAAATCTGGAGCATCCACAGATCTCAGAGACTATTAGACCTGACTGTCGAGCTCTCACTGCTACAAAACTATTTGTAATTTTTCACTGCAGAACTCACTGTTGATAGCTCACTGCTACAAGTGTGTTTCTAAATTTCGCCCCACCCCCTTCCGCAGCCATAAACAAGGAAAATCTGTGGCAACCTCAATTTTGAAGATAGGAGAAAACTAAAAACGCACAATCATAGAGAATGGCCATATCTACCAGACTGCCGAATCTTGCCGAATCCGAATAAGATCGGATTATTGTTATAGCCAAAAGTAACAAATCAATTTGCAGTGGCTACGCAGCGCCCGTCGACACGTTCTGACTGATTTTCTGTCTCTCTCGCACAAACTCTTTGTCGTTAAATGTAGCCATACTGATTATGTATCGGGTATAAATGTAGAGTTGCGGTCACAGCAGCAACTCACAACGTTCCCCTCGTTTTTATTTATAATTTTTTATTTATCTCTTATTATGGAGTTCTCTCTGGTCTGATGAGCTGGTGAGGTGGCTCAAAGGGGGCCTAGCTGTATATAGGTAGGTCAGCTGCGAATAAGCGGACATCCCTAGGGAGAGTACCGAAAATAAGCAGCCCCGGACAGCCAGCGGGTGTTCGCGAAGTAGCAACACTGACGATGCGCGTGTGGTGCCGCCTTGTGTAAGTAGCTCGCACACTCCTCTATCCCTACACACTACCTACCCACATCCCAACCCCCCACATTCATCTCACACCGGGCCGGACTAAGTGTGTTATTCGACCCGTGCCGAGAGTCAGCCTGGCTGGGGGCCCGGTATATAAAACTAGCCCATTCGTTAACGGAGAGCTCAAGGACTTGGCAGCCCCCTGTTCTAAGTATGCCTTATCCGGGCAACGTGGATCTCTGCCCGGACGGACCGTACCCGTTCTCTGCAGCTCGTGGAAAAGAATGGAAGAATATAACAATAAAACCAAAACCAAAATGAGTCTGGCACTCCCCAAATGCCAACAGGGAGCAATCCCAAACAGGGGAAGGCAGCGGCCCAAAGGCCTGGCCCAACCCGCAAATCAGCAGGGAAAACCTGCGCGGCGGAAGACGCTTGGGAGAGCCAAAGGGGTCCCATCCCGGATCCGGGTGGGTAGTGAATCGGCTCCCAAAACCGATACCTTGGCAGAATGGCTATGCAATCCTGCAGCTGCTCTGCCTGCTGGTAAAGTGGCGGGGGACGAGTTACCATCTGCAAGCGTCCAAGCCAAGATATACACATATGCCGACAGAAGGAGTGCTGGTAACATACTCCGTCGGCAGAACGCAAGCCAGATGTCCAGCCCAACGGACAAATGGCTAAAGAAGGTTGAGTGGGTTTCGAAGGTGACGCCGAACTTTGGCAAAGAAGCACCGAAGAAGGAAGCCCCTCAGCCAGCACCGAAGCGCTCCAGAGTACTGCCAAAAACCTCGTTCGCGCAGATTGCCAGAGAAAGGACGCTGATTGGCGTCCTGGACAAAGGCAGCGAGGACTCGCGAATTCCCAAGAACCAGTGGAAGAGGGTGGAAGCGGCACTGACCGACAGCTGCTTCGAGCTGCTGGACAAACAGCCCGGACCCCCACCCGTCTGCAAAGGCATGGGCTGGTACCAGGGCTGCATCAAAATCATAGCCTGCGAAGACGAGCGCTCCGTACAGCTGTACAAAGCAGCGGTAGCGCAAGTCGGAGAAGTTTACCCAGGGGCGAAGCTCGTCGCTGTAGACTGAGGGGGCGAGAGTCTGGGTGCCCGCGTCAATGAAAGAGCCGGAACGCATCCTGAAAATGCTGAAGAGATGCAACCCCCACCTTCCAACATCAGACTGGAAGGTAGTAAAAGTGGAATCGTCCTAAATAAGGAGTCGCTGGCGCCGATTGAGCCTGCCAAAGGCGAGCTCAACTTTGGGTTCAGCGCAGTGACCGTAAAGGTCTATAAATCGGTTGCAGCGGCCGGGGCACGTCCTGTCGACAAGCCAGTCGAGCAGGACGCTACCTTGGAAATCGAAGCACCCGACGATCACACGGAGACAGACCCAGAAGGCTACTCCACCGATGGCACGCTGAGATGCGACTTCGAGGCGATGTGTTGCCAAGAGGAAGTCGAAGACGATCCAGACGCCGACATTACAGTGGTGGAGAACTCTGAGGATGTCCTTGAGGCTCCTTCAGATTAACCTCCACCACTGTAAAGCAGCATCCACTGCTCTTATACTCCGCCTCGAAGAGAGCGGAGCAGACGTAGCCCTAGTCCAGGAACCTTGGATAGTGGGAGACAAGGTTTGTGGACTGATGTACAAGATGATTGTAGCTCAACATGAAGATAAAACCCGCACCTGCATTCTTGTCAGAAAGCACCTAAATATCTTTTGCTCCATAATTACAGCGATAGCGACAACACGGCGGCAAGCCTAACGCTGAAAGGGACACATCTAAGGCTGATGTCGTCCTACATGGCATGAGGAAAACGACCCTCCCAACAACCTTGTTCGCAAACTAGCCAGCGACAGCGAGAGGTCGGACATAGACCTACTAATAGGTTGCGACGCCAACGCTCACCACACCCAATGGGGGAGCTCGAACACAAATGTAAGGGGTGAGTCACTTTTCAGCTTCATTCTTAACTCAAATCTATTTATTTGTAATCGCGGCAACGACCCCACCTTTATAAATAAAAATCGACAGGAGGTTATTGACCTCACCTTAGTGTCTCACAAACTGTTAGACATAGTCAAGAGTTGGCAAGTCCTTGATGACCACTCCTTCTCTTACCACAGGTACATCGAGACGACACTATGCCTCGAGTGTCCGAAACCTAATGACTATATTAATCCCAGGAAAGCCAACTGGGAAAAATATAGCTCAGCTCTGGAGGACTCACTTCCCTCTAAAGCACCAACATGCCCGGACACAAAGGACGACCTAGATCGTCTAGTGAACAGGTTCACAGAAGCATGCAACAAGGCCTTCGCGGCAGCATGCCCCTATAGCAAACCTAGGGGAAAAAGAAACCCCCGGTGGTCAAAACAAAGAGACATCCTCCGTAAAGCTGCAGGACCCTCTTCAATAGGGCCAAAAGCGCGAACGAGGAGAATCACTGGGCAGATTACAAAATCAGTCTGTCACTATATAAAAAGGAAACAAGGAAAGCAAAAAGGGCCTCTTGGCAAAAATTTTCATCGGAAATTGAGGAAACGTCAGAGGCCACAAGGCTACGCAAGTTTCTCTCAAAACTAACCCCTCGGTAGGGTATATTAAAAGGAATGGACCTGGTTAAAGCCGGTCATTCTTAGTTCCGAGGTTTTGGCAGGTCGGTACACAACTTTTAGAAAGGACCGTTCGTCTCGACGTGCAGGGGGGGTTCTAATTGCAGTGGACTCTTACTTCACGTCGGAACACTTCACAGTCCAAGTTCAACAGGAGCTGGAATTCCTGTGTGTAAAACTGATTCTTCCCGCTTTCGCTATATTCATTACTTGCTCGTATATCCCACCTTCTTCGGATATTTCAATTTATGAGCAGCACTTGTCCGCTTTAACCGCTGTTTCTTCCTCGCTATCTGATAAAGATCGTATGATAGTTCTTGGTGACTTCAACTTGCCAGGAACTGTTTGGTCTTCTAGTATCCTAGTGCCCATGTCACGACATGACTTTGTTGACGGCTTGCTTGACCTGTCCCTGTCTCAAGTCAATCATGTGCAAAACTCCTTGGGTCGATTGCTTGATCTGTGCTTTGTATCGGATCCGACCATAGTGTTGTTAACCCGAGCCCTTCCGCTCACTATACCTGAAGACGCCTACCATCCTACTTTCGAGGTGTCGCTAGATATAGGACCAACTGTATTGGATCGGTCGAGTAGACTACCTGAACGTGTCCGCTGCTTTCGTAAAGCCGAGTTTGCGAAGCTTAATGACCTCATTAGGGATTTTGATTGGTCCGCTTTGTACTTGTGCACTGATGTCATAAAAGGCACAAACATCTTTACAATGCTCTTGGCACATTTTTGATTCTTGTGTCCCGCTTTCTTGTCCGATTAGATCTGGAAAACCCCTTGGTTTACCAAAGAGTTATCCAGTCTAAAAACTTAAAATCAAGACTTTATAAAAATTTCAAAAGTGGGTTCTCCTACTTCTCACTTTCGCTATGTAATAGCTCGGTCAAACTTTTCAGTTCTTAATGCTCAATGCTATAAGAACTACCTATCTCGATGCAGGATACGTTTTCTCAGGACCCTAAACAGTTTTACTGCTTCGTAAACAGTAAGCGTAGAACGTCCGCACACCCATCCTCGCTATCATTTTGTAATACGTCGGCAAATAATGATCAGGCAATTGCCGATCTTTTGCCCAATTTTTCCAAACCACCTATTCTGAGGAAAGCTACTCTGGTCATCCGTACCCATACGGTTTACCGAGGTCGAACGGCATTTTCAGTCCCTTGTTAAATGAATGTTCTCTACTTCATGATCTTCGACTAGTTAAGCCGGTGTTTTCACCGGGTCCAGACGGGGTTCTAGGTTGTGTACTCAGGTACTGCGCCGAGGCTCTGTGTTGACCTTTGCTTAAACTATTCACCCTGTCCATTGATTCTTCTTGCTTCCCCGATCTGGAAGGAATCGTTTATAATTCCTCTCCATAAAAAGGTAGCAAGTCTGATGCCAAAATTATAGAGGTATAGCAAAGTTATCCGCTATTCCTAAAATGTTTGAGAAGGTTTTAACTCCGCACTTGCAACATCTCTGCAAGTCACTTACATCTCCAACTCAGCATGGATTTATAAGGCGGCGATCAACCACCACGAACTTGTTAGAGTTTACCTCTTTCATTATTAAAGGCTTTCAAGGCAACTTACAGACGGATGTTATTTACACCGACTTCAGTAAAGCATTCGACTCTGTAAACCATTCCCTTCTAGCACATAAACTTGACCTTTTAGGGTTTCCGCCCAACCTCCTGAGATGGATTTCTAGCTATCTTTGTTCCAGGTCTCAAAGAGTCCTCTTCAAAAACTCCCTCTCTTCACCAGTAAAAGTTTCTTCGGGAGTACCACAGGGCAGCCATCTAGGCCCCTTACTCTTCACACTCTTTATTAATGACTTGCCTTCGGTATTAACATACTCTCGAGTACTTATGTATGCGGATGATGTTAAACTCTGTGTCCAGTATAAGGACATTTCATTTGAATTTGACGACCCCTATATAACAAAGACTCTCTATACTACGCTAGTTCGTCCGATTTTAGAATACGGCTCCTGTGTATGGTGCCCTCAATACAAAGTACACCAGGACCGTATAGAATCAGTACAGAAAAACTTTTACTCTTTGCTCTGCGGGGCCTTAACTGGGATGCGGGTGTAAGACTCCCATCTTACTCTAGTAGACTACTATTAGTAAACCTCCCATCCTTAATTAACCGTAGAAAATGCTTGGTGTGATATTTATGCACAACTTGATCGGGGTGACATAGACAGCCCTGATCTGTTGAGCCGCATAAACTTCACGATTCCTATTAGACTGACTAGAAATTTTATACCGTTGTTCCTTCCACTTTGTAGATCGAATTATTCCTTGCATGAACCGTTTAGGGTCTTATGCTCGGATTATAATTCCCTCTACCATATTATATCCACCACTAATTCTCTTCCTCTTATTAAATTACTAATCCTTACACACCTTTCTAGTAATTAGTAATTGTAGTGGTATTTGTATTTTGATTGCATGCTTAGTTTCTTAGTAAGTTTAGTGCTAATTTTCCTCGAATGTTAGTCTAACAGCTATCTTTCTTGCATGTTCGCGTTCGGTTCAGCTACGCGCCGTGCGTCATGTGGCAGCCCCCCTCGGTCGGTTGGGCGGGAGGAGGGCTGCGTTTTGCCTGGGATCCGCGCGTAACAGCCTTCTGCTGGTTTCACACGGGCCACTTGACGGTGCAGTAACTGCATCGCCACTTGAAAGATGCAGTCATTGCATGTCAATGTCCAAAATGATGGCACGTGGACCAACTCCAGTGAGGAGTTCCTGCACGTTCTACTAGACACGCATTTCCCAGGGTGCACAACCATCGAGCCGGCACACCTCCCACCTCCCGTTACATAAGCTGGGCAATAAACAGCTTCAACCCATTCAAATCGCCAGGCCCAGACCAGGTAATCCCGGCCCAACTTCAGAAGTCCGGGAATACGGCCATCAACTGGCTACAAGGTATCTTCAGGAAGATACTGGCTGTGGGTACAATTCCGCGAGCATGGCTTAAGGCAAAGATAGTCTTCATTCCCAAAGCTGGGAAAGCCTCGCACTCAACTGCAAAAGACGTGGCCTATGCGGACGACGTTGCGATTATCTTCTCGGGAAGATACCCCCAAACACTGTGCGACTTAATGACCGCAAAGCTAGCGCAACTGTCGGAATGGACAGAATCGCGCGGTTTGGGAGTAAATCCTCAAAACGGAACTCGTATTATTCACAAATAAGTACAAGGTCCCGCCCTCAACCCACCAATACTACATAGATGCAGGCTCTCCTTTAGCGACAGTGCCAGTTACTTAGGGTTGGTAATTGACAAGAAGCTTAACTGGAACCTGAATGTCAA
>VHIG01000083.1:0-22956 GCA_008121275.1 Drosophila lowei | reverse complement strand
CTGGCGGAAAACACATCTCCGCTGGCGGACATCTTGTCTCCGCTGGCAGACAATTTATCTCCGCTGTCGAGAAATTTATATCCGCTGGCAGAAAACTTATCTCCGCTGGCGAACAACTTATCTCAGCTGGCGGACAACTAATCTCCGCTGGCGAACAACTTATCTCCGCTGGCGGAAAACTCATCTCCACTGGCGGACATCTTGTCTCCGCTGGCGGAAAACTTATCTCCGCTGGCGGACATCTTGTCTCCTCTGGCGGAAAAATTTTCTCCGCTGCCGGAAAACTAGTCTCCGCTGGCGGACATCTTGTCTCCGCTGACAAACAATTTATCTCCGCTGGCGGGAAATTTATATCCGCTGGCGGACAATTTATCTCCGCAGACGAACAACGTTTCTCCGCTGACAAAAACTAATCTCCGCTGGCAGACAATTTATCTCCGCTTGCGGGAAATTTATTTCCGCCGACGAACAACTTATCTCCGATGAACAACGTTTCTCCGCTGGCGGAAAACTTATCTCCGCTGGCGAACAACTTATTTCCGCTGGCGGAAAACTCATCTCCACTGGCGGACATCTTGTCTCCGCTGGCGGAAAACTTATCTCCGCTGGCGGACATCTTGTCTCCTCTGGCGGAAAAATTATCTCCGCTGGCGGACATCTTGTCTCCACTGGCGGACATCTTGTCTCCGCTGGCGGAAAATTTATCTCCGCTGGCGAACAACTTATCTCCGCTGGCGGAAAACTCATCTCCACTGGCGGACATCTTGTCTCCGCTGGACAGACAATTTATTTCAGCTGCCGGAAAATTTATATCCGCTGGCAGAAAACTTATCTCCGCTGGCGAACAACTTATCTCAGCTGGCGGACAACTAATCTCCGCTGGCGAACAACTTATCTCCGCTGGCGGAAAACTTATCTCCGCTGGCGGACATCTTGTCTCCGCTGGCAGACAATTTATATCCGCTGACTATTTATATCCGCTGGCAGAAAACTTATCTCCGCTGGCGAACAACTTGTCTCCGCTGGCAGACAATTTATCTCCGCTGGCGGGAAATTTATATCCGCTGGCGGACAATTTATCTCCGCAGACGAACAACGTTTCTCCGCTGACAAAAACTAATCTCCGCTGGCGGACAATATATCTCCGCTGGCGGGAAATTTATATCCGCCGGCGGACAACTTATCTCGATGAACAACGTTTCTCCGCTGCGGGAAAACTTATCTCCGCTGGCGAACAACTTATTTCCACTGGCGGAAAACTCATCTCCACTGGCGGACATCTTGTCTCCGCTGGCAGACAATTTATCTCCGCTGTCGAGAAATTTATATCCGCTGGCAGAAAACTTATCTCCGCTGACGGAAAACTCATTTCCACTGGCGGACATCTTGTCTCCTCTGGCGGAAAATTTATCTCCGCTGGCGGACATCTTGTCTCCGCTGGCGGGAAATTTATATCCGCTGGCAGAAAACTTATCTCCGCTTACGAACAACGTTTCTCTGGCGAACAACTTATCTCAGCTGACGGACAATTTATCTCCGCTGGCGGACAATTCATCTCCACTGGCGGACATCTTGTCTCCGCTGGCGGAAAACTTATCTCCGCTGGCGGACATCTTATCTCCGCTGGCGGACTATTTATCTCCGCTGGCGGGAAATTTGTATCCGCTGGCGGAAAACTTATCTCCGCTGGCGAACAACTTATCTGCGCTGGCGGAAAACTCATCTCCACTGGCGGACATCTTGTCTCCGCTGGCAGACAATTTATATCCGCTGGCGGACAACTTATCTCCGCTGGCGAACAACTTATCACAGCTGGCGGACAACTTATCTCCGCTGGCGGGAAATTTGTATCCGCCGGCAGACATCTTATCTCCGCTGACGCGAAATTTATATCCGCTGGCGGACAACTTATGTCCGCTGGCGAACAACTTATCTCAGCTGGCGGACAATTTATCTCCGCTGGCGGACATCTTGTCTCCGCTGGCAGACAATTTATCTCCGCTGTCGAGAAATTTATATCCGCTGGCAGAAAACTTATCTCCGCTGGCGAACAACTTGTCTCCGCTGGCAGACAATTTATCTCCGCTGGCGGGAACTTTATATCCGCCGGCGGACAACTTATCTCGGATGAACAACGATTCTCCGCTGGCGGAAAACTTATCTCCGCCTGCGGAAAACTTATCTCCACTGGCAGACAATTTATCTCTGCTGGCGGGAAATTTATTTCAGCTGGCGGACAACATATTTCCGTTGACGAACAACGTTTCTCTGCTGGCAGAAAACTTATCTCCGCTGGCGAACAACTTATCTATGCTGGCGGAAAACTTATCTCCGCTTTCGAAAATCTTTCTCCACTGGCGGACAACTTATTTCCGCTGACGAACAACGTTTCTCCGCTGGCAAAAACTTATCTCCGCTGGCGGACATCTTGTCTCCGCTGACAGACAATTTATCTCCGCTGGCGGGAAATTTATATCCGCTGGCGGACAACTTATTTCCGCTGACGAACAACGTTTCTCCGCTGGCAGAAAACTTTATCTCCGCTGGCGGAACAACTTATCTAGGATGAACAACGTTTCTCCGCTGGGGAAAACTTATCTCCGCTGGCGAACAACTTATCTCCGCTGGCAGACAATTTATCTCCGCTGGCGGAAAATTTATTTCAGCTGGCGGACAACTTATTTCCGCTGACGAACAACGTTTCTCCGCTGGCAGAAAACTTATCTCCGCTGGCGAACAACTTATCTATGCTGGCGGAAAACTTATCTCCGCTTTCGAAAATCTTTCTCCACTGGCGGACAACTTATTTCCGCTGACGAACAACGTTTCTCCGCTGGCGGGAAAATTTATCTCCGCTGGCGGACATCTTATCTCCGCTGACAGACAATTTATCTCCGCTGGCGGGAAATTTATATCCACTGGCGGACAACTTATCTCCGCTGACGAACAACGTTTCTCCGCTGCCAGAAAACTTATCTCCGCTGGCGAACAACTTATCTATGCTGGCGGAAAACTTATCTCCGCTGGCGAAAATCTTTCTCCGCTGGCGGACAACTTATTTCCGCTGACGAACAACGTTTCACCGCTGGCGGAAAACTTATCTCCGAAAACTTATCTCCGCTGGCGAACAACTTCTCTCTGCAGGCGAACAATTTATCTCCGCTGGTGGAAAACTTATCTCCGATGGCGACCAACTTGTCTCCGCTGGCAGACAATTTATCTCCGCTGGCGGAAATTTATATCCGCTGGCGGAAAACTCATCTCCACTGGCGGACATCTTGTCTCCGCTGGCGGAAAACATATCTCCGCTGGCGGAAATCTTGCCTCCGCTGGCAGACATCTTATCTCCGCTGACGGAAATTTATATCCGCTGGCGGACAACCTATCTCCGCTGGCGAGCAACTTATCTCTGCTGGCGGAAATCTTGTCTGCGCTGGCGGTCAATTTATCTCCGCTGGCGGACAACTTATCTCCGCTGGCGAACAACTTATCTCAGCTGGCGGACAATTTTTCTCTGCTGGCGGACATCTTGTCTCCGCTGGCAGACAATTTATCTCCGCTGGCGGGAAATTTATATCCGCTGGCGGACAATTTTCTCCGCAGTCGAGCAACGTTTCTCCGCTGACAAAAATCTAATCTCCGCTGGCAGACAATTTATCTCCGCTGGCGGGAACTTTATATCCGCCGGCGGACAACTTATCTCGGATGAACAACGTTTCTCCGCTGGGGAAAACTTATCTCCGCTGGCGAACAACTTATCTCCGCTGGCGGAAAACTCATCTCCACTGGCGGACATCTTGTCTCCGCTGGCAGACAATTTATCTCCGCTGGCGGGAAATTTATATCCGCTGGCAGAAAACTTATCTCCGCTGGCGAACAACTTATCTCAGCTGGCGGACAACTAATCTCCGCTGGCGAAAACTTATCTCCGCTGGCGGACAACTTATCTCCGCTGGCGGAAAATTTATCTCCGCTGGCGGAAATTTATATCCGCTGGCGAACATCATCTCCGCTGGCAGACAATTTATCTCCGCTGGCGGGCAATTTATATCCGCTAAACAACTTATCTCCGCTGGCGAACAACTTATCTCCGCTGGCGGACATCTTATCTCCGCTGGCAGACAATTTATCTCCGCTGGCGGGAAATTTATCTCCGCTGGCGGACAAACAACAACTCTCCGCTGGCGGACAATTTATCTCCGCTGGAACAATTTATCTCCGCTGGCGAACAACTTATCTCCGCTGGCGGACATCTCCGCTGGCGGACATCTTGTCTCCGCTGGCAGACAATTTATCTCCGCTGGCGGAAAATTTATATCCGCTGGCGAACAACTTATCTCCGCTGGCGGATTGCTTATCTCAGCCGGCGGACAGCAGATCTCCGCTGGCGGAACTTATCTCCGCTGGCGGACATCTTTTCTCTTCGCTGGATGGCGGACAATTTATATCCGTTATCGACAACTTATCTCCGCTGGCGTAAACATGCGCTGTGTTGACAATTTATCTCCGCTGGATAACAATTTTGCGCATGTGCCCTGCTGCATATCTCCGATGGACAATTTATCTCCGCTGGTATGGCGAACAACTTTTCCGCTGGCAAATAAAAAATTTATCTCGGCTGGCGGACATCTTGTCTCCGCTGGCGGGCGGAAATTTATCTGCCACAATTTATATCTCCGCTGGCGAGCAACTTATCTCCGCTGGCGGAAATTTATCTCCGCTGGCGGACATCTTGTCTCCGCTGGCAGACAATTTATCTCCGCTGGCGGGACATTTATTTCCGCCGACGAACAACTTATCTCCGCTGGCGGAAAATTTATCTCCGCTGACGAACAACGCTTCTCCGCTGGCGGAAAACTTATCGCCCCTGGCGAACAACTTATCTCGCGCTCGCCAGCGGAATAAGTTGCTGGCGGAAAACTCATCTCCACTGGCGGACATCTTGTCTCCGCTGGCAGACAATTTATCTCCGCTGGCGGAAAATTTATATCCGCTGGCGGAGAAAACTTATCTCCGCTGGCGAACAACTTATCTAAGCTGGCGGACAACTAATCTCCGCTGGCGGAATCTCTCCGCTGGCGGACATCTTGTCTCCGCTGGCAGACAATTTATCTCCGCTGGCGGGCAATTTATATCCGCCGCGGAACAACTTATCTCCGCTGGCGGAAAACGTATCTCCGCTGGCGGACAACTTGTCTCCGCTGGCAGACAATTTATCTCCGCTGGCGGAAAATTAATATCCGCTGGCGGAGAAAACTTATCTCCGCTGGCGAACAACTTATCTAAGCTGGCGGATTGCGTATCTACCAACCGATGAGATGATAGCAGATGTCCTCACAAAGAACTTGTCCGCCAAGGTTAAGCACCATAAATTTGTATTCGCATTTGGTTTTAAAAGATAGTTTATAAGTGCTTGACATGTTATCGAATATTCCGCCAGTTAAGTATATTTAAAGTTTGTAAACATGCGTTGTGTTGAGGATAAAGTGTTCAAAGTGACCGCCACGATAACAAGATATTGATCTCTAACAACACTGCGCATGTTCCCCCAGCTGCATATCGATGTTCGCCATATCGATGCTCTGCCATATCGATGTTCTTCTTTCGGCGTCAGTCTCTTGCGTATGTGTCCGGAAGCGGATATAATTCTGTATACTGAACTTCTGCGGTATTAGCAAATAAAATCTCCGCCAGCGGAGAATAGTTGTCCGCCAGCTGAGATAAGTTGTTCGCCAGCGGAGATAAGTTTTCCGCCAGCGGATATAAATTTCTCGCCAGCGGAGATAAATTGTCTGCCAGCGGAGACAAGATGTCCGCCAGCGGAGATAAGTTTTCCGCCAGCGGAGATAAGTTGTTCGTCGGCGGATATAAATTGCCCGCCAGCGGAGATAAATTGTCTGCCAGCGGAGACAAGATGTCCGCCAGCGGAGATAAGTTGTCCGCCAGCGGAGATAAGTTGTTCGCCAGCGGAGATAAGTTTTCCGCCAGCGGATATAAATTTCCGCCAGCGGAGATAAATTGTCCGCCAGCGGAGACAAGATGTCCGCCAGCGGAGATAAGTTTTCCGCCAGCGGAGATAAAGTTGTTCGCCAGCGGATATAAATTGTCCGCCAGCGGAGATAAATTGTCCGCCAGCGGAGATAAGATTTCCGCCAGCGGAGATAAGTTTTCCGCCAGCTGAGATAAGTTGTTCGCCAGCGGAGATAAGTTTTCGCCAGCGGATATAAATTTTCCGCCAGCGGAGATAAATTGTCTGCCAGCGGAGACAAGATGTCCGCCAGTGGAGATGAGTTTTCCGCCAGCGGAGATAAGTTGTTCGCCAGCGGAGATAAGTTTTCCGCCAGCGGAGAAACGTTGTTCGTCAGCGGAGATAAATTGTCCGCCAGCGGAGATAAATTGTCCCGCCAGCGGAAATAAATTGTCCCGCCAGCGGAGATAAATTGTTTGCCAGCGGAGACAAGTTGTTCGCCAGCGGAGATAAATTGTCTGTCAGCGGAGACAAAGTTCCCGCCAGCGGAGATAAATTGTCTGCCAGCGGAGATAAATTGTCCGCCAGCGGAGAAAAATTGTCCGCCAGCTGAGATAAACTTCCCGCCAGCGGAGAAAAGTTGTCCGCCAGCGGAGATAAATTGTCCGCCAGCGGAGATAAAATTGTCCGCCAGCTGAGATAAGTTGTTCGCCGGCGGAAATAAGTTGTCCGCCAGCGGATATAAATTTCCGCCAGCGGAGATAAAATGTCCGCCAGCGGAGATAAGTTGTCCGCCGGCGGATATAAATTTTCCGCCAGCGGAGATAAATTGTCCGCCAGCGGAGACTAGTTGTCCGCCAGCGGAGATAATTTTTCCGCCAGCGGAGATAAGTTGTTCGCCAGCGGAGACAAGTTGTTCGCCGGCGGAAATAAGTTTTCCGCCAGCGGAGATAAATTGTCGGCAATGTCCGCGGAGATAAAGTTGTCCGCCAGCGGAGATAAGTTGTTCGCCAGCGGAGATAAATTTTTCCGCCAGCGGAGATAAATTGCCCGCCAGCGGAGATAAGATTGTCCGCCAGCGGAGAAAGATTTTTCCGCCAGCGGAGATAAATTTTCCGCCAGCGGAGATAAGTTGTTCGCCAGCGGAGATAAATTGTCCGCCAGCGGAGATAAGTTGTTCGTCAGCGGAGATAAGTTTTCCGCCAGCGGATATAAATTTCCCGCCAGCGGAGATAAATTGTCTGCCAGCGGAGACAAGATGTCCGCCAGCGGAGATAAGTTTTCCGCCAGCGGAGATAAGTTGTTCGCCAGCGGAGATAAGTTGTCCGCCAGCGGAGAAAGTTGTCCGCCAGCGGAGATAAGTTGTCCGCCAGCGGATATAAGTTTCCCGCCAGCGGAGATAAATTGTCTGCCAGCGGAGAAAAGTTTTCCGCCAGCGGAGAAACGTTGTTCGCCAGCGGAGATAAGTTGTCCGCCAGCGGAGATAAATTTTCCGCCAGCGGGAAATAAGTTGTCCGCCAGCGGAGATAAGTTTTCCCCAGCGGAGAAAACGTTGTCCGCCAGCGGAGATAAGTTGTCCGCCAGCGGATATAAATTGTCCGCCAGCGGAGATAAATTGTCCGCCAGCGGAGATAAGTTGTCCGCCAGCGGAGAAACGTTGTTCGTCAGCGGAGATAAATTGTCCGCCAGCGGATAAATTTTCCGCCAGCGGAGATAAATTGTCTGCCAGCGGAGATAAGTTGTCCGCCAGCGGAGACAAGATGTCCGCCAGCGGAGATAAATTGTCCGCCAGCGGAGACAAATTGTCCGCCAGCGGAGATAAGTTTTCCGCCAGCGGAGACAAGATGTCCGCCAGTGGAGCGGAGATAAATTTCCGCCAGCGGAGATAAGTTGTCCGCCAGCGGGAGACAAGATGTCCGCCAGCCAGCGGAGATAAGTTGTCCGCCAGCGGAGATAGTTTTGTCGTTGCCAGCGGATATAAGTTGTCCGCCAGCGGAGATAAGTTTTCTGCCAGCGGAGACAAGATGTCCGCCAGCGGAGATAAGTTTTCCGCCAGCGGAGACAAGATGTCCGCCAGTGGAGAAAAGTTTTCCGCCAGCGGAGATAAATTTTCCGCCAGCGGAGATAAGTTGTTCGCCAGCGGAGATAAGTTGTCCGCCAGCGGAGATAAGTTTTCGCCAGCGGAGATAAATTGTCCGCCAGCGGAGATAAATTGTCCGTCAGCGGAGATAAGTTGTCCGCCAGCGGAGATAAATTGTCCGCCAGCGGAGATAAGTTTTTCGCCAGCGGAGACAAGTTGTCCGCCAGCGGAGAAAATTGTCCGCCAGCGGAGATAAGTTTTCCGCCAGCTGAGATAAGTTGTTCGCCAGCGGAGATAAGTTTTCCGCCAGCGGAGAAACGTTGTTCGTCAGCGGAGATAAGTTTTCCGCCAGCGGAGATAAGATGTTCGCCAGCGGAGATAAGTTGTCCGCCAGCGGAGATAAGTTGTCCGCCAGCGGAGATAAGTTGTCTGCCAGCGGAGAAACGTTGTTCGCCAACGGAGATGTCCGAGTTGTCCGCCAGCGGAGATAAATTTTCGCCAGCGGAGATAAATTGTCCGCCAGCGGAGATAAGTTGTCCGCCAGCGGAGATAAGTTTTCGCCAGCGGAGAAACGTTGTTCGCCAGCGGAGACAAGTTGTCCGCCAGTGGAGATAAGTTTTCCGCCAGCGGAGATAAGTTGTCCGCCAGCGGAGATAAGTTGTCCGCCAGCGGATATAAATTTTCCGCCAGCGGAGATAAGTTGTCCGCCAGCGGAGATAAGTTGTTCGTCGGCGGAAATAAATTTCCCGCCAGCGGAGATAAATTTTCTGCCAGCGGAGATAAGTTTTCCGCAGGCGGAAATAAGTTTTCCCCAGCGGAGAAACATTGTTCATCCGAGATAAGTTGTCCGCCGGCGGATATGAAGTTCCGGCTGCGGAGATAAATTGTCTGCCACCGGAGATTAGTTTCTTGTCAGCGGAGAAACGTTGTTCGTCTGCGGAGATAAATTGTCCGCCAGCGGATATAAATTTCCCGCCAGCGGAGATAAATTGTCTGTCAGCGGAGACAAGATGTCCGCCAGCGGAGACAAGATGTCCGCCAGCGGAGACAAGATGTCCGCCAGCGGAGCAAAATTTTCCGCTAGAGGAGACAAGATGTCCGCCAGCGGTGATCTTTTTCCGCCAGCGGAGACAAAGATGTCCGCCTGTGGAGATGAGTTCTCCGCCAGCGGAGATAAGTTCTTTGTTCAAAGTGACCGCCACGATAATTAGATATTGATCTCTAACAACACTGCGCATGTGCCCTGCTGCATATCGATGTTCTCATATCGATGCTCTCATATCGATGTTCTTCTTTCGGCGTCAGTCTCTTGCGTATGTTACTCGGAAGCACATATAATTCTGTATACTGAACTTCTGCTGTATTACAAATAAAATAACTTTTAACAGGTTATGGGCCCAGGCACCCAGAAAGTATTAAACAGAAACAGTGAGAAACAATAAAAATTGTTTGGCGCTTAGTGAAAAGCAGTGTCGCCAGCGGAAAAAAACGGCATAGACTCATTGGTGTGTGTGTACATAGAAAAGGAAAAGAACAAGTTGAACAAATTCAACAGAGATTCGCATTGTGTTTTTGATTAGAATTTTGCAGCGAATCGGACCGTTGCCGTGGTTTTAAGTCCAAAATAAAGAAGTCCCAACGGATCAGAAAACACAAAAGCGAACGGAGACTCCGTGTGTATACCAAAAGTGCGTATGCCAAGCCGTACAAAATTGCATGTGTATACCGGAAAAGTGTGTATACCAAGACTTAGAAAATCGTGAGTGTGTGTGTGTGAATAGCAACTCGGAGGGATACATAAAAGAAAAAAAAAAAAAAAGGAAAGACAGGGACAACAGTATTGTCGTCGTAGTTGCTTTGTGCATGAGACGATCGACAGTTACAAATTTTGCACTGTGGGACAATAAGTATCGCTCAAAAATGAGTGGAAATATGAATTTCAATATTGAGAAACTGGACGAAAACAATTATAGCACATGGGAAGTTTTGATGAGAAGTGTTCTCATACAAAATGATTTGTGGCCAATCGTCAGTGGTAAAATTGAGCTTAGTGAAAGTGCAACAAATGAGCAACGTGCAGCTTTTGAACTAAAGGATCAAAAGGCGTTGGCGTCAATTTTACTTTGTGTTAAATCGACTCAACTAAACAATATTAAAAATTGTGTATCGTCGTCACAGGCATGGCAAAAGCTAAATAAAATTCACAGGCCAAGCGGACCAGCAAGGGTAGTGCTTTTAATTAAACAATTGTTGACGTTAAAAATGTCGGATGGTATAAGTGCACAGGATTATTTGCGGAAATTCCAGGTGGTACACGAGGCTTTAGCAGAGGTCAACATAAAGGTTGATGAAAAGATTATATCAGTTGTGTTGCTTAATGGTTTGCCTAAATCGTATGAAAGTTTTGTTGTTGCGATTGAGACGCGAGATGATTTGCCGAGCTTGAGCATGCTAAAAATAAAAAATTCTGAAGAAGCGAATAGGCAGGAAGATAGCATTAGCAAGGAAATTACAAGTAACGCGGAACTACACGTCAGTTATGACAACAAAAATTTTAAGAAAAACTTTAAGAAGGGCAAAAGTGTTTTAAGTGCGGAAAGGAAGGGCATTTTAAATCGGAATGTCGTGCTAAAAGCAAGCAGGAAGGAGCAAACAACAAGGGCGCAAACAGTAAAAGCGGGGAAAGATTGGGTACAATGCTTTGCGTAACCGAATATGCCAAAGTGGAACCAGAAAAATATGTACCAATCCTAAATTTAGCTAAGCCAAATGACCAGATGTTAAATGCATGGTGCATAGACAGTGGCGCAACGGCGCATCTATGTTGTGACAATGAACGCTTTGTGTCGTTCACGGAAGATAATCAAAAAGTATATTTAGCCGGCGGTAAATCACTTATTGCTGAAGGGCATGGAACTGTTCAAGTAAAGTTCGGTGATAGATCCGTTACGCTGGAAAATGTTATCTTGGTACCAGATTTGCAGTACAATTTTATATCGGTCACAAAACTATTAAAACATGGAAAAAGTTGTGTTTGAGAAAAATCAAGCGATGATTTTTGAAAACGGAAAAATAGTTATAAAGGCATATCTGGAAAATGGATTGTTTATGGTTCAGGACAATCAGGAAAAGTGTATGAACATTGTAAATGTTGAGGCAGATGCATTCAAATGGCACAATAGGTTCGGCCATGTACATTTTGACGCATTAAAGGAAATGGTTAATAAGGAGATGGTAATAGGTCTCAAGGGCAAATACAAGCCAAAACAAGTGTGTGCAACATGCGCAAAAGTAAAATTTGCGTGCAACCATTTCAATCGAGCACAAACAGGTCAAAGGGCGTACTAGACTTAATACATACTGATGTATGCGGTCCAATGCAAAAGCAGTCAATGGGAGGCAATCGATATTTCGCCACATTTATTGATGATTGTTCAAAATATGTATCAGTAAGTTTCCTAAAACCAAAGATCAGGTTTTCGAGGCTTTTAAAGAATTTAAAAAGTCAAGTTGAGTGCCAAACTGGTAGAAAAGTCAAGGTTTTACGAAGCGACAATGGCCGAGAATACATATCCAACGTTTTTGACAATTACCTAAACCAAAATGGAATAAAGCGAAACTTAACAGTGCCATATACACCTCAACAAAACGGAGTTGCAGAAAGGGCCAACAGAACATTGGTAGAAATGGCAAGAAGTATGCTGTTGCATGCTGGGTTGAGTGAATGCTATTGGGCAGAAGCGATTCGAACTGCCACGTATTTGCGAAATAGAGTGGCAAGCAGCTGCTTGAGCGGGGTGACACCTTTTGAAATATGGACAGGTAGAAAGCCAGTGGTATCGCATTTAAGAGTTTTTGGCTCAGTAGCGATTGCTCTAGATAAAACAAAGAAATCAAAGTTCGTACAGAAAGGCTTAGAGTATATAATGGTGGGCTACTCCGATACGGCCAAAGCATACCGTTTGGTCAGTAAAGAAACCAGGAAACTCGTAGAGAGTAGGGATGTCATTTTTGTAGAACCTGAAGGGGCAAACTAGATGCATCAGGTTCCAATGACATGCCATCAATTGAGGTTCAACAAAACCAGGACTCTGAACCCGAAATGGATAGCGAGCAATTTAAAGATCCAGAAAATGAGCCAGAAAATCAGGAGGAGACTAGGTCTAGTAATGACATTCTTGTAATTCCAGAACCAATAAGAGGACCAGGACGCCCCACCATAGTACGGACGGGCAAACCAGGACGACCAAGGAAGCAGTATCATATGCTCAATGCGATACTGGCAGCAGACGTACAAGTTCCACAAAACTACGCACAAGCTGAACGGTCTACTGAAGGCGAGATATGGAAAGCATCAATGAAGGACGAGTACGAATCTCTCGTGAAGAACGGCACGTGGTCGCTTACTAAATTGCCTAGCGGGAAAAAGTCCATTGAATGCAGATGGGTTTACGCAGTCAAGTCCAATGCGGATGGAAGCGTGAACAGGCTCAAATCACGTCTGGTGGCGAAAGGTTGTAGCCAACGCTACGGGATCGACTACAAGGAAACATTTGCACCAGTTGTACGCCATGCAACTATCAGGTTGATAATTGCACTTGCAGTCGAACATGGTCTCCACCTACATCAAATGGATGTTGTCACGGCGTATCTCAACGGCGAATTGGAAGATGAGGTTTTTATGCGACAACCCGAGGGCTTCATCAGCGAAGTTCACCCAAATCACGTTTTGAGGCTTCACAAAAGTATATATGGGCTAAAACAATCAGGAAGAGTGTGGAACTCTACGTTGGATGCAACGCTGAGGCGCATTGGTTTTATACCGACTGTCAACGAACCCTGTCTGTATTGTAAGCCAGGTAAAAATATGTGTCTAATAGCTGTCTACGTAGATGACATTATTTTGGCGTGTAAGGACCTAGATGATATATCTAATATCAAGATAAAGATCGCAGCAGAATTTGATGTGGTTGACATCGGGCCTATGCAATACTTTTTAGGTATTGAGGTGAAACGTGAAGGCAGTACAGGTGCGATTTCAATCAGCCAACGGAAGTATATTAGAGAGTTGCTCGAACAGTACAATTTGAAAGATTGTCGACAGACGTCCACGCCGCTTGAAGCTGGTTACCAGGTGGCATGCAACAAAGAGGACTGCCGCAGGGTCGACATCACATCGTTCCAAAACTAATTGAGAGTTATCTTATCTTGCTGTTATGACTCGTCCGGACATTGCGCATTCGGTGAACAAATTAGCACAACGTAACAAGGATCCTCATTCCGAGCATGATGCGGCAGCCAAGCACATCCTTAGATATTTGGCAAAACTATCGACTGGGAGATATGCTACACAAAGCAAGGAAAGGCAATTGAGTGTTTTGTTGATGCAGATTGGGCAAGTGATATGACGAACCGAAAGTCATTCACTGGCTATGTATGCATGTTGGCAGGAGGAGCGGTTTCTTGGGAGTCAAGAAAGCAATCGACAGTTGCCCTCAGTTCCACGGAGGCAGAGTACATAGCCTTATCATCTGCAGCAAAAGAGGCGATATACTTTCGCAACCTACTGATTGACTTGAAGCTGATGTCCAAGGAGTCAGCTATTCAGATGTACGGCGACAACATTGGAGCACAGCAGCTTGCTAGAAACCCCATGTTTCATGCACGTACAAAACACATCGACGTCAAGATACATCATATTCGAGAGGTTCTCAAGAGAGGTGAAGTCGACATTGCGTATCTACCAACCGATGAGATGATAGCAGATGTCCTCACAAAGAACTTAGCCAAGGTTAAGCACCATAAATTTGTATTCGCATTTGGTTTAAAAGATAGTTTATAAGTGCTTGACATGTTATCGAATATTAGTTAAGTATATTTAAAGTTTGTAAACATGCGTTGTGTTGAGGAGGAGTGTTCAAAGTGACCGCCACGATAATTAGATATTGATCTCTAACAACACTGCGCATGTGCCCTGCTGCATATCGATGTTCTCATATCGATGCTCTCATATCGATGTTCTTCTTTCGGCGTCAGTCTCTTGCGTATGTTACTCGGAAGCACATATAATTCTGTATACTGAACTTCTGCGGTATTACAAATAAAATAACTTTAGTTGTCCGCCAGCTGAGATAAGTTGTTCCCCAGCGGAGATAAGTTTTCTGCCAGCGGATATAAATTTCTCGACAGCGGAGATAAATTGTCTGCCAGCGGAGACAAGATGTCCGCCAGCGGAGATATGTTTTCCGCTGGCGGTCCTGATAACGGGTCCTGATATACGTCTCTGCACACGCACACCTAAGCCACCAACGCGACGACAAGACAACCTCTAGCTTCGGCTTGCAACGGCGAACTGAACGCGAGGCAGAACGACACGCAGCGAGGCGCCACGAAAGCTGTTGTCGGCTCTGAATGAAAGTGAAGTTTGTTTGCAGAGCGAAACGGTAAAGCCAGAGCGTTGCAGAGAGCGTGAAAGCTCTGCTTGAAGACTCTCTCTCTCTCTCTCTCTCTCTCTCTGTCCCTTTGGGGCTCTGCCATCATCTGACTTTTGTTTACGCTTTAACAGCTGTTTCCGGAGCTTAGGCGCCATTTGGCGCACAGCACGTGGCTGATGTTTTGATTTTACATTATATAAGGCTGAAATAGAGACAGAGGGCGAAGAAAGAGACAGAAAGAAAGGACATTCAGATGGGAATAATTGGTACTATAGCTTTGCAATTCCATCGTATTCCCATGGATTCCTAGCTTCTTTGATTACCTACTCAGGAATATTCCTCCTCTCAAGATTCGTTTCCTGGGTTCCTGTATTGCCCCAAGTGATGCCCATCAAAGACAGCTCTGGGTGGACAGCTGTGGACAACCTTTGCATGCCAATTAGACTGGGGATCTCTCCGGACATGCCCGGGCGCACACCTACCCCACCAGTTATCGTTAAGTATAACGGTAACGGTGGAATTTTAAGATGGCGCGGAACCAAAACCGGACTTATATACCCCGTAATCGTGTTCGTGTGGAAGTATATGCAACAGACAAAAGGAAGTACGTCAACAGATGAGCGCGTCTGAGGGATACCTGTATACCTGTACACCTGGCTATAACCAGAATAGAACCAGATAATATATCTGTAAACCAGAAGTTCTTTGCTAGTATTACCTTCCGTTTTACCTCATTTCCAGATGGTTGTTTCGATACCTCGATCCCATCGTTGTCTATTTAGTGACCAATAAATCTTTGCAGCGGGTATCTTACAGTCGGAATGTTGTAGTATACATTTCCTACTTGTATTTTTATCGCTCTTCCTTCAGGGCAGCTTTCAGCAATCAGCTCCGGCTTCAGCTGCAGATTGTCCTGCCGTTCGTTCTCTTTATTTTCTCATTTCCTGGTCGACGGAGACGGAGCCGGAGCTGGAGCTGGAGCCGTCCTCAAGGATATACTCTGCGCAGGTGTCAGGAACAGAGGTGAAGCCACTAAAAAGCGCACACACACACAGACACAGACACACACTCGCGTGGGATGCCTTTTTTTTTCTTTGCTTAATTTTCCTTTTTATGTTTTGACACCGTTTGGTAAAGTTTTCTGCCCCAGCCCCTGCCCCCTGCCACAGCCCTGCCCTGCAACTGCCACGGACACTTACAAGTTTCTCGCTTGTTGCCGTTGACATTTTTATACATCATCTGTCCGGATCCCCATCTCCGTGCTGCTACACCTTTACTGTAAGTGCCACCATATCATTTCGTTGTTTCTCACATTTTTATTTAATTTTTCCCTTTTTTCGGGGTCTCTGCCTGTTGTTTCCCCTGAAATGCCAGCATAAAGTTTTTGTTACCCATAAAGGCAAGTGCCTGGCTTTCGTTTATTATTTTATTGGGCCTATATAATCGCAGGGGTGGAATCTGGCAAGTGTGAAGAGGAAATAAGGCAGAGGGTAAGGTAGTCTCTGTTCAATATTTAATCACCGGCGGGAGGGCGTGCTCCTGCCACGTGCACCCGCGGTACGCGCCTCAGCCGCATTTAAATATTTGCGCATGGAATTATTTTCTCGCGAAAATTGCGGCCAGGCAGACGTTTTGCAAAGTCAAACAAAAGTTACCAACGTTTGTTGGACCACCTCACCTTGCCTCTGCTTACCCCCTCTTTGTCGGGGTACCCCGTTTGTGCGCCCATATTTGGCTCCTCTGCAAAGTCGGGAGGCGAAAGATCTGGTCGAATGATGGTGAAGTGACAGAGCAGAGAGTCGTCCCAACCAGAACGGCGGCGCAGTTGTCGAAGATGTTGCAGTAGTTGGGGCCGAGAAGATGGTCACTAGCTGGCGGTTGGCAAAGAACTCATAGCCATCCTGCACGACCTGATGGGCTCTGGCGATCAGGTTGAAGTTGTACTGCCGCAGGAAGCGCTCCACAATCTCGTGACCGAAGGTGACGCTAACGCCGCGCTCGTTAAAGCCCCAACCATCAGTAGTGACGTCCGGATCGGACCACAGCAGGTCACAGAGCAGACCGGTGCCTGGCACATCGGCGGGTCGTCTCAAATTCCGGATATCATCGAGCGAATTCAGGTCCGGACTGAGGCCCCGTGGACGCAGAAGATCCTGTCCGACACGATGGCGGCCACCGGCATGCAGGCGTAGCAGTCGACAAAGGAGCGCCACAACTTGATGCTGTACCGCCGCTTGCACTCGTCGAAGAAGCCGTAGATCTGGTTCAGCCCCGGCGACTCGTGGTTGCCCCGCAGCAGGAAGAAGTTCAGCGGGTAGCGCAGCTTGTAGGCCAGCAGCAGGGTGAGTGTGTCGATCGAGTTCTGCCCCGGTCCACGTAGTCCCCTAGGAACAGGTAGTTCGCACTCGGCGGATAGCCGCACTTCTGGAATATTCTCACCAGATCCTTGAACTGCCCATGTATGTCCCCGCAGATCTTCACTGGCGCACTCAGCTCCAGCAGCATGGGCTGCGAGAGGAACAGCAACCCGGCCGACATGCAAATGTCCGTCAGCTCATTCTCGGTCAGCACGTTGGTCCGCGGATTCGCGCCGTCCAACAAGAGCTTCTCTATTATCGAGTTCAGATAGCTCATGCTCTGGCGATGGAAAAGTCTCTGCCATCTCTGCGATCAGTCGCGCCCCGACTCGAGCGACGAGACATATTTTGGTGTTGAAATTTTGAGGGAATTTAAAAAATGTTGAATAATTTAAATGTGTTCTGGATATGTTTGACTTTTTGAAAATTTTGAATAATTTTGAATTTTTTAAATCAGTTCTTGTCCTTTGACTCGAGCGTTTAACTGGGTTTCTTGCGGTCCATTGAGCTCCATTTCACTCTCTAGTTGCTTCGTTTGCTGCTGCACTTGGGGACTCTCTTATTCTCTATCTCTGAGATCCCGACTAACCCATTCCCCTCTACCCTTGCGCTTTTCAATTATCAGACACTTGGCATAAATTTTCCAGCAAAAAAAAGAACAACATTCAAATGGACGCGCTCGATAACAGGAAAAAGCGCCGGAAAGTCGCTTGTTTACTCGCTGTTGACCCATGGACCTCCCCTTTGAGCCAATTTCCAGCGGTGGTCGCAGCTGCATTTTGGCTGCTGGTAATCCCGATTCGTCGAGCTGCCTGCACTTGTAATGCGGCTTAAAACAGAGATACAGCTGGAGAGTGGGAGAAGAGCATTTTTGGCCAGCTTCTGGTCCGTCCAGGGTTTATATTCCCGCCCCATATGCGCCCCAGCGGAGACAAGATGTCCGCCAGCGGAGATTAGTTGTCCGCCAGCTTAGATAAGTTGAAAACTCATCTCCACTGTCGGACATCTTGTGTCCGCTGGCAGACAATTTATCTCCGCTGGCGGAAAACTCATCTCCACTGGCGGACATCTTGTCTCCTCTGGCGGAAAACTTATCTCCGCTGGCGGACATCTTTTCTCCACTGTCGGACAACTTATCTCCGCTGGCGGAAAACTTATCTCCAATGGCGGACAACTTATTTCCGCAGGCGGAAAACTCATCTCCACTGTCGGACATCTTGTGTCCGCTGGCAGATTTAATTTATCTCCGCTGGCGGAAATTTATATCCGCTGGCGGACAACTTATCTCCGCTGGCGGACAATTTATCTCCGCTGGCGGGAAATTTATATCCGCTGGCAGAAAAACTTATCTCCGCTGGCGAATAGCTTATATCAGCTGGCGGACAACTTATCTCAGCTGGCGGTAAAGCTTATCTACGCTGGCGGACATCTTGTCTCCGCTGGCAGACAACTTATCTCCGCTGGCGGAAAACTCATCTCCACTGGCGGACATCTTGTCTCCTCTGGCGGAAAACTTATCTCCGCTGGCGGACTTCTTCTTCTTCACTGTCGGACAACTTATCTCCGCTGGCGGAAAACTTATCTCCAATGGCGGACAACTTATTTCCGCAGGCGGAAAACTCATCTCCACTGTCGGACATCTTGTGTCCGCTGGCGGACAATTTATCTCCGCTGGCGGAAATTTATATCCGCTGGCCGACAAATCTCCGCTGGCGGACAACTTATCTCCGCTGGGACAATTTATCTCCGCTGGCGGAAATTTATCTCCGCTGGCGGACATCTTATCTCCGCTGGCGAACAACTTATCTCCGCTGGCGGAAAACTTATCTCGGCTGGCGGACATCTTGTCTCCGCTGGCGGAAAATTTATCTCCGCTGGCGGACATCTTATCTCCGCTGGCGAACAATTTATCTCCGCTGGCGGACAATTTATCTGGCTGGCGAACAACTTATCTCCGCTGGCGGAAATCTTATCTCCGCTGGCGGACATCTTGTCTCCGCTGGCGAAAATTTATCTCCGCTGGCGGACATCTTATCTCCGCTGGCGGACAACTTATCTCCGCTGGCGGACATCTTATCTCCGCTGGCGAACAACTTATCTCCGCTGGCGGAAAACTTATCTCGGCTGGCGGACATCTTATCTCCGCTGGCGGAAAATTTATCTCCGCTGGGGGAAATCTTATCATTCCGCTGGCGAACAACTTATATCCGCTGGCGGACAATTTATCTCCGCTGGGGACAATTTATCTCCGCTGGCGACAATTTATATCCGCTGGTGAACAACTTATCTCCGCTGGCGGACAACTTATCTCCGCTGGCGGAAATCTTTTCTCCACTGGCGGACAACTTATCTCCGCTGGCGGCTTATCTCCGCAGGCGGAAAACTCATCTCCACTGGCGGACATCTTGTGTCCGCTGGCGGAAAATTTATCTCCGCTGGCGGAAATTTATATCCGCTGGCGGACTGTTTATCTCCGCTGGCTGACAATTTATCTCCGCTGGCAGACAATTTATATCCGCTGGTGAACAACTTATTTCCGCTGGCGAACAACTTATCTCCGCTGGCGGAAAACTTATCTCGGCTGGCGGACATCTTGTCTCCGCTGGCGAAAATTTATCTCCGCTGGGGGACATCTTATCTCCGCTGGCGAACAACTTATCTCCGCTGGCGGACAACTTATCTCCGCTGGCGGAAAACTTATCTCCAATGGCGGACAACTTATCTCCGCAGGCGGAAAACTCATCTCCACTGGCGGACATCTTGTGTCCGCTGGCTGACAATTTATCTTCGCTGGCGGAAATTTATATTCGCTGGCGGACAACTTGTCTCCGCTGGCGGACAATTTATCTCCGCTGGCGGACAATTTATCTCCGCTGGCGGGAAATTTATCTCCGCTGGCGGACATCTTATCTCCGCTGGCGAACAACTTATCTCCGCTGGCGGAAAACTTATCTCGGCTGGCGGACATCTTGTCTCCGCTGGCAGACAATTTATCTCCGCTGGCGGGAAATTTATGTCCGCTGGGGGACATCTTATCTCCGCTGGCAGACAATTTATCTCCGCTGGCGGGAAATTTATATCCGCTGGCAGAAAACTTATCTCCGCTGGCGAACAACTTATATCAGCTGGCGGACAACTTATCTCCGCTGGCGGAAAACTTATCTCCACTGGCGGACATCTTGTCTCCTCTGGCGGAAATTTATCTCCGCCGACGAACAACTTATCTCAGCTGGCGGACAATTTATCTCCGCTGGTGGAAAACTTATCTCCGCTGGCGAACATCTTATCTCCGCTGGCGGACATCTTATCTCCGCTGGCGGACAATTTATCTCCGCTGGCGGAAATTTATATCCGCTGGCGGAAAGCTTATCTCCGCTGGCGAACAACTTATCTCCGCTGGCGGAAAACTTATCTCCGCTGGCAGACAATTTATCTCCGTTGGCGGGAAATTTATTTCCGCAAACGAACAACTTATCTCCGCCGACGAACAACTTATCTCCGCTGGTGGACATCTTGTCTCCGCTGGCAGACAATTTGTCTCCGCTGGCGGGAAATTTATATCCGCTGGCAGACAATTTATCTCCGCTGTCGGGAAATTTATCTCCGCTGGGGACATCTTATCTCCGCTGGCGAACAACTTATCTCCGCTGGCGGACATCTTATCTCCGCTGGCGGACAATTTATCTCCGCTGGCGGGAAATTTATATCCGCTGGCAGAAAACTTATCTCCGCTGGCGAACAACTTATCTCCGCTGGCAGACAATTTGTCTCCGCTGGCGGAAATTTATATCCGCTGGCGGAAATTTATCTCCGCTGGGGAAATCTTATCTCCGCTGGCGGACATCTTATCTCCGCTGGCGAACAACTTATCTCCGCTGGCGAAATCTTATCTCCGCTGGCGGAAAATTTATCTCCGCTGGCGGAAAACTCATCTCCGCTGGCGGACATCTTGTGTCCGCTGGCGACAATTTATCTCCGCTGGCGGGGAAATTTATATCCGCTGACGGACAACTTGTCTCCGCTGGCGAACAATTTATCTCCGCTGGCAGACAATTTATCTCCGCTGGCAGAAAACTTATCTCCGCTGGCGAACAACTTATCTCCGCTGGCGAACAACTTATCTCCGCTGGCGGACATCTTATCTCCGCTGGCGGACAATTTATCTCCGCTGGCGGAAAACTCATCTCCGCTTGCGGACAACTTGTCTCCGCTGGCAGACAACTTATTTCCGCCGACCAACAACTTATTTTCAGCTGCGGACAATTTATCTCCGCTGGCGGAAAACTTATCTCCGCTGGCGGACATCTTGTATCCGCTGGCAGAAAATTTATCTCCGCTGGCGGGAAATTTATATCCGCTGGCGGAAAACTTATCTCCGCTGGCGAACAACTTATCTCCGCTGGCGGAAAACTTATCTCCGCTGGCAGACAATTTATCTCCGTTGGCGGGAAATTTATATCCGCTGGCGGACAACTTATCTCAACTGTCTCCGCTGGCGGACATTTTATCTCCGCTGGCGAAAACTTATCTCAATTGCGGACAACTTATCTCCGCTGGCGGAAAACTCATCTCCACTGGCGGACATCTTGTGTCCGCTGGCGAACAAATTATCTCCGCTGGCGGGAAATTTATATCCGCTGGCTTCGTTTGTCTCCGCTGGCGGACTCCGCTGGCAGACAATTTTATCTCCGCTGGCGGAAAATTTATCTCCGCTGGCGGACATCTTATCTCCGCTGGCGGACAACTTATCTCCGCTGGCGAAAAATTTATCTCCGCTGGCGGACATCTTATCTCCGCTGGCAGACAATTTATCTCCGCTGGCGGGAAATTTTATCTCCGCTGGCGGAAAAAATCTCCGCTGGCGGACATCTTATCTCCGCTGGCGAACTCGTCTCCGCTGGCTTGTCTCCGCTGGCGGACAACTAATCTCCGCTGGCGGACAATTTATCTCCGCTGGCGGACAACTTTATCTCCGCTGGCGGAAATCTTATCTCCGCTGGCGGACATCTTATCTCCGCTGGCGGAATTTATTTACAACTTATCTCCGCTGGCGGAAAACTTTTATCTCCGCTGGCGGAAAATTTATCTCCGCTGGCGGACAACTTATCTCCGCTGGCGGAAAACTTATCTCCGCTGGCGGACATCTTGTCTCCGCTGGCGGACAATTTATCTCCGCTGGCAAACAATTTATCTCCGCTGGCGGACAATTTATCTCCGCTGGCGGACATCTTGTCTCCGCTGGCAGACAATCTTATCTCCGCTGGCGGAAATTTATATCCGCTGGCGGAAAACTTATCTCCGCTGGCGGACATCTTATCTCCGCTGGCGGAAAATTTATCTCCGCTGGGACATCTCCGCTGGCGGACATCTCCGCTGGCGGACAACTTATCTCCGCTGACGAAATTTATATCCGCTGGCGGAAAATTAATCTCCGCTGGCGAACAATTTATCTCCGCTGGCGGAAAACTTATCTCGGCTGGCGGACATCTTGTCTCCGCTGGCAGACAATTTATCTCCGCTGGCGGGAAATTTATCTCCGCTGGGGGACATCTTATCTCCGCTGGCAGACAATTTATCTCCGCTGGCGGGAAATTTATATCCGCTGGTGAACAACTTATCTCCGCTGGCGAACAACTTATCTCCGCTGGCGGAAAACTTATCTCCGCTGGCAAACAACTTATCTCCGCTGGCGAAAAATTTATCTCGGCTGGCGGACATCTTGTCTCCACTGTCAGACATCTTATCTCCGCTGACGGAAATTTATATCCGCTGGCGGACAACTTATCATCGCTGGCGAGCAACTTATCTCCGCTGGCGGAAATTTATATCCGCTGGCGGAAAACTCATCTCCCACTGGCGGACATCTTGTGTCCGCTGGCAGATAATTTATCTCCGCTAGCTGGAAATTTATATCCGCTGGCGGACAAATTGTCTCCGCCTGGCGGACATCTTGTCTCCGCTGGCGAAAAATTTATCTCCGCTGGGAACAACTTTATCTGAACAACTTATCTCCGCTGGCGGAAAACTATCTCGGCTGGCGGACATCTTATCTCCGCTGGCAAACAGCTTATCTCCGCTGGCGGAAAACTTATCTCGGCTGGCGGACATCTTGTCTCC
>VHIG01000082.1:0-24448 GCA_008121275.1 Drosophila lowei | reverse complement strand
GGCAAAGTAATTGGCAACACCATCGCCCCTTCTTCACTTCCACTTCTCTCTCACCTACTATCCAATTTTGCAACTCCTCCCCTCCTCTACTCAGCAGCATTTTCAAGTTCAAATGTAAAACATTGCAATACTGTTGCTGTTGCTGTTGCTGAAGCGTTTGTTTTCCATTTCTCTTCCATCTTCAGATTAGATCATCGCTTCGAATCGGTGAGATATGCGCGGGCGTCGTGTTGATGGCGCACTGGAAAATCTCTCTAAGTGGGCAGTGGTGGTGAGGTAAGGGTTATTAGGCTAAAGCAGATGACACCATTTGCCCTGAATATGAATGCTGTTTTGGGTGTGGAAGGAGGATTGGTTGAGAACCATGCTGTCATGGTACTTGGAAACAGATGTTACTTAAAACCATAGAGCCTTTAATCTCGCCATTGAGCATTGCATTGCGCGGATACTCCTTTATGGCCAAACACTCGAGCCACTAGACATTTCTGGCACCCTCAGATTATTCTTATTCTTACTCTTAGATTATCGCTTTAACTTAAACTCTTTAATATTCTGATGAATAATTTGTGGATGCGATCCAAAGGTTATACTAAAAACCAATTTCACTTCATTGTTAAGTGCGTCTCAAGCCCGAGGCTCCAAAAACCAAAGGATCCACGCCGTGTGTGGACGCAGTTGGGTGATCGCTTCTCTGGCCCGAGAATGTTGTGGATTCGATTCGATTCGGTTTGGATATCACCTATATTCCACGTTCCATTGACGAATCGGAGGCTTATATTTGTCATAATAATTTTTTTGTGTGGACCTAATTTTTATTCTTGGACGTTGACATGCAATGACTGCATCTTTCAAGAGGCGATGCAGTTACTGCACCATCAAGTGGCCCGTGTGACACCAGCAGAAGGCTGTTACGCGCGGATCCCAGGCAAAACGCAGCCCTCCTACCGCCCAACCGACCGAGGGGCGCTGCCGCATGACGCACGACGCGTTAACCGAACCGAACGCAAACATGCAGGAAAGATAGCTGTTAGACTAATATGCGAGGAAAATTAGAACTAAACATTACTAGGAGAACTAAGCATGCATTTAAAATACAAATACCACTACAATTACTTATTACGAGAAAGGTATGTGAGTATTAGTAATTTAATAAGAGGAAGGGAATTAGTGGTGGATATAATATGGTAGAGGGAATTATAATCCGAGCATAAGACCCTAAACGGTTCATGCAAGGAATAATTCGACAAAGTGGAAGAGACAACGGTATATAGTTTCTTGTGAATCTAATAGGAATCGTGAAGTTTATGCGGCTCAACAGATCAGGGCTATCTACGTCACCCTTGATCAAGTTGTGCATAAAAATCACACCAAGCATTTTTCTACGGCTAACTATGGATGGGAGGTTTACTAATAGCAGTCTACTAGAGTAAGATGGCAGTCTCACACCCGCATCCCAGCTAAGGCCCCGCAGAGCAAAGAGTACAAAGTTTTTCTGTACTGATTCTATACGGTCCTGATGTACTTTGTACTGAGGGCACCGTACACAGAAGCCGTATTCTAAGATCGGACGAAATAGCGAGGTATAGAGAGTCTTTGTTATATAGGGGTCGTCAAATTCATTTGACCACCTCTTTATAAACCCAAGCACGCCCATGGCCTTATTTACCATGGTAGAAATGTGTTCGGAAAACTTTAACTTTGCGTCTAATAAAACACCAAGATCATTCACCAGGGCAATTCTCTCAAGAGAACCAACACATAGGGTGTAGGGAGCCAACAAGGGGCTAGAACGATGAAATGTCATTTACTCTGCATTTCGAGGCATTAAGGTGTAACAAGTTTGCACAGCACCATGACTGAAAGTTATTGAGATCGGATTGCAAGCGAGAATGAAATGAAATGTCCTTATACTGGACACAGAGTTTAACATCATCCGCATACATGAGTACTCGAGAGTATGTTAATACCGAAGGCAAGTCATTAATAAAGAGTGTGAAGAGTAAGGGGCCTAGATGGCTGCCCTGTGGTACTCCCGAAGAAACCTTTACTGGTGAAGAGAGGGAGTTTTTGAAGAGGACTCTTTGAGACCTGGAACAAAGGTAGCTAGAAATCCATCTCAGGAGGTTGGGCGGAAACCCTAAAAGGTCAAGTTTATGCGCTAGAAAGGAATGGTTTACAGAGTCGAATGCTTTACTGAAGTCGGTGTAAATAACATCCGTCTGTAAGTTACCTTGAAAGCCTTTAATAATGAAAGAGGTAAACTCTAACAAGTTCGTGGTGGTTGATCGCCGCCTTATAAATCCATGCTGAGTTGGAGATATAAGTGACTTGCAGAGATGTTGCAAGTGCGGAGTTAAAACCTTCTTAAACATTTTAGGAATAGCGGATAACTTTGCTATACCTCTATAATTTTTGCGTCAGACTTGCTACCTTTTTATGGAGAGGAATTATAAACGATTCCTTCCAGATCGGGGAAGCAAGAAGAATCAATGGACAGGGTGAATAGTTTAAGCAAAGGTCCACACAGAGCCTCGGCGCAGTACCTGAGTACACAACCTGAACCCCGTCTGGACCCGGTGAAAACACCGGCTTAACTAGTCGAAGATCATGAAGTAGAGAACATTCATTTAACAAGGGGCTGAAAATGCCGTTCGACCTCGGTAAACCGTATGGGTACGGATGACCAGAGTAGCTTTCCTCAGAATAGGTCGTTTGGAAAAATTGGGCAAAAAGATCGGCAATTGCCTGATCATTATTTGCCGACGTATTACAAAATGATAGCGAGGATGGGTGTGTGGACGTTCTACGCTTACTGTTTACGAAGCAGTAAAACTGTTTAGGGTCCTGAGAAAAACGTATCCTGCATCGAGATAAGTAGTTCTTATAGCATTGAGCATTAAGAACTGAAAAGTTTGACCGAGCTATTACATATGAGAGTGAGAAGTAGGAGAACCCACTTCTTGAAATTTTTTATAAAGTCTTGATTTTAAGTTTTTTAGACTGGATAACTCTTTGGTAAACCAAGGGGGTTTTCCAGATCTAATCGGACAGTGCAAAAGTACAAGGCGGACCAATCAAAATCCCTAATGAGGTTATTAAGCTTCGCAAACTCGGCTTTACGAAAGCAGCGGACACGTTCAGGTAGCCTACTCGACCGATCCAATACAGTTCCTGGCAAGTTGAATTTAATCATTTCTTTAGCTCTCTTTGGCCATTACCTCATCATCAGTATTGTTATGAATATCACCGCATCTCCCTGGCGTTATCCGACTCCACTTTGGGCTCTGTATCCGCTTTCTGATGCAAATTTTATGGGGTGCTGGTGCGGGTTGTTGCTGTTGGTTGGATGTTGGCAGGAAGGGAGTAAGATCTGTCTTAATAAACTTAAACATTTTACGATCAATTTGAAGATGCTCATTGACTCGGTTTGGTTCGATGAAATTCGCTTTGATTTGATTTCTTTTAATTTTGCAAATGAATTCCATTCTGATTCCGTCGGTTCAAAAAGCACACGAAACAAGAAAATGTTTGGTAAGACAAAAAATCAGTGAAACAATAGCCAATGCAATGTCGTCATGTGTCGGTCCGTCACTCTTTCTGTGTTTCTGCCTGCCCGTCTGAGCACCAAATATAATTGCACTTGGTTTTAATTTTGTATTTTTGTTTTTGTTTTGTTGGCTAAAACCAAAACAGCAACAGCCAACTCCACTGCAATTGCAGTTGAACAACTTTACGCTCCATTCAGCATTAAAATTACTTTGTGCCACTTTCAAAGCTATTTCTGCTACAAAAACACCAGCAGCCTATTCTGTTTCTTCTTCTTTTCGGCCCCACAACAAGTCTTATTGTTTTGCATTGGCTTTTTCCATGATTTGGACGCCTTCTCTGCATTTTGTGTCTGCGTACTATGCTGCTTGGAACTGGACACTGGGGCAGGTGGGACATGAATATACTCGTAAGTATGTGTGCACGTATGGCAAACAAAGACGATGGGGATCGGATGGAAAGAGAGAAAGAGGAATGTCGCAAATGTCACGATTGTCACGCTATAAGTTCCAAAGAAGAGGGAGAAAATGCAGAAACGACAAAAAACATAGTGCACTGCACCAATTGATAACAGAGCACAATGCAATAGAACGGAACGGAACAAACCGAACGGAATTGAATGGAATGGAATGGAATAGAATAGAATGCGGGTACAGCTTGTCCCAGCTTGTAACGTAAGATATGTTAGTATGCTAAAATCATCATATTGTATAGTATATATTGTATATTACAACTGTTTCGATAGCTGTTCAATGCGATTTGGCTATTTTAAAGGTATGTTATCTATAACGTTATACGTATGTACATAAGTATATGTACAATACATACATATGTAATGAGGTTCTATGGTCCTATGATGGTTCTAAGTAATAATAGATCGACGATTGCAGATACAGGTGAACTTCCATAAGTCGAACCAATATTGTCCGAAGAAAACGTTCGGCTAATGGAGACTTCGACCTACAGAGTTGGATGTAATGTGCTCCCTAAACGCCGTTGCCATCCGTTTTAGTTCGAAATATAGAAAATTCCAGCTACAGACGTTCGAGTTATGGAAGTTCAACTGTATTCGCCTCTCAGAAGTCAAGATATTTTGCAACTCTTTTTTGAGTATCACCTGGTTTTCGACAAATTACAGGAACAAATGTATGCTTGCAAAAGCATTTCTTCGTTAAGATTCGATCTGTCCAAGCTATAACTCCCTTTAGTTACTAAGCTCAAAAAGTCGCATTCGGCTGTCGATTGTCTAATCGAGCCAACGATAATCTATCATTCTCTGACCGAGCAACCTCGCCTCGAACTTTGTTCACTTGAACGTTAATCAAACATGATTATCAACAGCAGCAATAGCAATAGCAATTTTCATGGGTTACTCCTAAGGTGGAGTGCCTTAACACCTGTCAACCAGCTCTGTCACGTAAGCAAAACAAATCGAAAACACTTTCAATATAATTGCAAAAATATTTGAAATCATATTCGTTGCCGATCCATTGGCTCTGCCCCGGTCGCTTTCCTTTCTTGGAGGTGTGCTGCACAGTGCACACAAATAAGTCAAGGCGGGAGTGTGGGGTCTGATCTGCGTATGTCCCGGGAATTTTAATCATACGTATATTTCTCTTTTTGTACATGCTTAATTGTTTGTTTTTGTGGCCATCTCTCTGTGTTTTTCCCCATCTTGCTTTGACTGCTCCACGGAGGCCAATTTGATTTCCACTTCGATTCGATGAACGAATGGAGCACGTAAAATATCGATCAACAACGAATCTGGGAATACCCTTACTCTTAGGTCAGGACCACAGGACAATGCTGATCTATTGAGGTTATTAGTATAATTACTCTGAGTGAGATCAGAAAGGGCGTTTAATGAACGTGGGTACTCTTTACCCCTGAACTTAAAGAGCTCGTAGCTCCGTGAACAAGCGTTAGCAAAGAGGCGGATTTTCATGCCGATAACTGTAGTAAAAAGGAGAAGTATCAATCTATTTTCCCAGTTTTAACGTTCCCCTCAATAAGCACAGTACACTTTTGTGGTAGTGGATATTTTGATTGCAGTCGGTTAATTTGTGCTTAATTTCTTGGCGTTGTGTTGCTAATGTTTTCATGTGATTGGATTGGATTGACTGAGGAATATGGATTGGATTAGACTCGGTGGTTGATTCCGACAATGGAAGCTACTCAAGCGTCCTATTTGTAGCTGTTGGTGTTGCTTTCGTGGCTCTTCCCGTCAATTATTATGGCGGACAGGGGTCCGTCTCCGTCCCCAACCCAAGTCCAATGTTGTTTGTCGTTTTGTTCAGGTTTTGTCTTTTCGTTTTTTTATTTCTTTACATTTTGAAGTTGCACTTTTTTGCCGTTAGCTGCTGGTCCTAGGATCGTTGGTCCCCGGCCAGGCGGACGATAGAGGGTAGCACCAATCTGCGGAAAAATAAATCCGACTCCAGTTCGATCGTTTAATCGCTTTCTTTGGGCAAAACATGGCAATCATTTGACTGTGACCCACCAGAATGGACTAAAAATTAAGATACATATACAGTACTTCAAGCTACTTCTGTAGCTTGAATTTTCTATTTTTCGAACTAGGCCGTGTGGCGACAGCGTTTAAGGAGCAAATTACGTCCAGTTCTGCTTCCGTAACTCAAACTTCCAAAAGTCGAATTTCTCCCAAATTCGAGTGAAAATACGGGCACATGCATTTTATATGCCTTTTATATGCATTTTATATTATATGCTTTGGTAACTGAAAAATTGATGAAAATCGAAACTTGCTGGAGAGGCTGATTGCGAAACGTGGTTAAGAGTACATAATAGAACGTCCAGTGAAACTTTTCAGGATTATTTTGGGGTCGACACTGGGGTTTTTACATTACAGTTTCCTACAGATGATGACATCAGTGAGCATTCTAACTCCGAATTAGTGGATCGGATTCTAAGCAAGCGGAAAGTGATGAAAGTTCTGTTGAGGAAATTGTTTGTCAGCCCGCCAAGAGCTTTCAATGTAACATATATTTAAAAACGAGTGACTCTGCAATAGATTATCACCTTAAAGCTTTGAACTAACAGGAATCTCTTTTTGTTGAAAATAACAAAGACGGGGGGAAACGGTGGGAGCCGTTCCTATCTGAATCCTATCTGATTCAGATTCGGCAATCTGCAAGATACAGTTTTTCTATACGATTTGGCGGTTTTGGTTTTCTCATATCTTCAAAGTTGTGAATGCCACACATTTTCGTCCCTTGTGGGGGCAGAATGGAGCGTGAAAAAAATTAGTAAATACTCTTGTAACAGTGTGATATCACTGGAGTCTGTATACAAAATTTGGGTGCCTTAGCTCGTATAGTTGGACAGACGGACAGACGGACAGACAGACATATGTACATACATAGCTATATCGACTCGGCTATTGATGCTGGGGTCATTTTGAGTATCGGGTATAAAAACCATTTTTTCTGTAAATCGAAGTCTCCATAAATCGAACTTTTCTTTGGGTAATAGTGGTTCCACTCATGGAAGTTCAACTGTATGTATGTTATGTACATATATAAGTATTCGCTAGCCGAAAGCTAATGAAGTTCCGATTGAGACCAGTCCCAGCCAACAAGGCAGCAAATGGAAGCAAATAAAAACACACTCTACCCAGATAAAGAACAGAGATACTCGTATACGTGCCTGGGCAGCTTGTACGAGTAAGTGCTCTCTCTGTATCAGCAGTCTAGGCTCTACCTACAGATCTGATCTCTTCACTCACCTGTTCCCCACCAAATTCCATTCGCCTGAGCATAAGACACAGAAAACCTACATACAAAACAGAAAAGACTACAAACTAATTTGGGGGATGTAGCAGAAACTGAGAACGAATCGTCGACGCACTTCTAAGAGAGTCTGTGAAGTTGGGCGGGACGGATAAAGTGCTGGCCCCGTGGCTTTGTATATAAATGAGAGGAGGAAGAACTGTTTTCTCCAAAGAGCTCGGCCAAATACTTCCAAGAATGAACCCCCATACGATGATCTATGTGTACATATTAGCATTAGGAACATAAGGAGATCGTATGCAACCCTCAAAGCCAACAATCCTTCATCTTCCGTCACACCAATGACTGACCTCTTCAGTTAGCTGAGTAGCTCGTTTCCAGAACATTGGCTAGAGTATTTCTTGGCTTTCAATTAGCCCGCATAAAGTCACGTGGAGTCACGACAAGTCGAGACGAGTCAAGTCAATTTAAGTGAAGTCAAGGGCCAGAGCGAAGAGACTCGGGCGTGAAGATGTTTTTGATGTCTAAATCAGAAGCCCAGCCAGCTCCCCCGACTCAGAGCCAGAGCAATCTCTCTGTGAAACCCAACCCGAAACTCATTCCCAAGTCGGTCTGACAAAAGACATCAGTCGTCTTAAGACAAAAAAACCCAGTCCGAAGCTGAGACTGAGTCTGCGACTGAATCTGTTTCTGTTTCTGAATCTTAAACGTTTTGAACAATGACCTTAAAAGGTTTTTTTTTTTTTTTTCGTTTTGAGTCGTGTGTGCATGCATGGAATTTCAGATGAGAGAGAACCACCGGGAATCGGTTGAGTAAATGGATAATCATAAATTACATAAGCAAACAAAGGATGACAGGGGAAGAGAGAGCGGAAACGGTATGGGGATCGGGGTTGGGATCGCGATCGAGGAGACAGAGAAGATGGGGATCTATAGAACAGGACTGACAGATCCCGTTCTCACTGACATTCTCAAGACTATAGATACTGGTTCAATTTCATTCCACTCGGCTTACCATTCTGTAGTCCATTCACATTCCCAAGACTTCAAGAACTGTCCCAAAGAATGTGGTTGCTTTTTTGCATAATTATATTTGGCTGCTGCTATTGCTTAAATGGAGATTGATGGCTTTGCGAGCGATTCGGCACGAGTGAGATCTGAGAACTGTGAACAGATATCGCAGATCAGACCTGAGATGTCTTTGGTATTCCTCAGATACGAGCAGAGCAGATACTTAACAAATTCCGATGATAAAACAATGGACAGTGGGCCATCAGTATAGGGCGGGCGGTGCTTGAAATCGATAAGTGGGGGAAAAATCGATGGATAAATAGTTTGAAAGACAAACGTTGACATTGAGCCAAACTCCTAGACCAGTTTATACCCTGTTCACACACAGTTGGGACCAGTTTTAGGCCAATAAATATTCGCCATAAATACGTACTTAATCAAAAATTGTTTTGGTTTGGAGCAGCTTACCTTTTAGCTAGATCAAATGTTAAATTCAAATTCGTTGTTTTTTTTTGGCTAAAACGAATCGAATCAAATACAAGTTTACTAACTAAATATTAGACACAGTAAAAAATGTAACAGAAAAAAAATCAAATGTGCCTAAAAAGGGAGCAGCCTGGGAGCTGCTTTTGAATTGCGGCTCTTCGGTTTCTGTTTTAATATTTTGCCTTCGGTCTTGGGTTGGAGGTTTTAATTTCGATTTCAGTTTTCGTTTTCGATTTGGTCTACCAATTTCACGCACAGCTTGGGCCAAAAGCAATACTACATTCGCGACTCGAGCTGTTTGTCTGAAACTCTTGAGCGGGCGACAGAGACTCTGTGTGTCTCGCTGTCTGTCTGCGTTTTCGTTTATGGCTGCGCCTGCGCTTTTTTCTCTGACTGCGACTGGACTGAGCTCGAACCGAAGACTGGCAAGTGCGGTTTTGGCTCGCCTCAGTCGCAGTCGTTGTCGGTGTCGTTGTCGTTGTCGTTGTGGCAGCGATCGAACGAACGAAGCGAAGACGAAGACGAGCCGAAGTCTTAGCTGTTCGTGCGTGTGCAAGTTGATCTTAACTCCCCCCCAGTTCCCCAGTCCCCCAGTCATCACTCCATGAGTTGCTTGGGCCCAAAGCCCAGCCTTTGCTGTTACGTGCGTTTGGCCCCACACCCCTCTCTTGAAGCCACACTATTTACCTTTGGCCGAACCTCGGCCGATCGTGCTTGTGCTCCGTCTCCTCTCTCTACGTTCCACTAGCTAACTTTTGACGAACCAAAGTCTCTGCTGCTCGTGCGTGTGCCAGTCGATTCTTCTTTTCCCCCTCTTTAGAGCTTGAGTAGCTTTGGCCTTTCGCTTTATTCGTTTTGCCACTCGTTCCTGCTCCCGAGCGTGTGGAAGGCGACAAAATGTCAAATGATCGCCATCCACTTAGGACCTCCACTTCCCAACTAGTTTTACAGATGCGACTATGCTTCTCACAGGGGCCCAGTCTGAATGCCTCTTCCTCAGCCCCATGCCAATGATTGAATCAACCAACCTGCCTTCATCAACCTAATTTGTGCGAAAACAAGGTGTGGATGCCGCATTATTTGAAGAAAAGATTGAGAAGAACGAAAATTACAACTAAAAGTCGTAATTGCATAAAAAATCAGACAAACAATATACAAAAGATAGAGGACTAGACGAAAAAAGAATATACATACATATGTACAGTTCCCGAGGCCTGTGAACAAATGGCGCAATATCTGTGGACGGATGATACAAAAAGCAGTATTTTCTACTGACTGTGGCCCTTAGCATATTCCAATACCAATAAGTACAAATTTGAAGAAGTTCAAACTATCAAACACGGAGGACGATCAATTATATTATGGAGCATGCAACAGCTCCACAGCAACTAGCATAATCTAGGGTACTTTCTTCTCCGATAGACAAGGATCTTTTCGTGGTCTCTTAGAATTTCAATTGATAACCATGAAGGTTTTGCATCCATAAAACATTTTTATTATTTATTAGAAGATTTAAATTGGTCTTGACTCACGAATCTCAGCATATGTATGTATTTTTCTCAAGGGTTTTGGATATTTTTTTATTTTTGTCGAGGTGTTTCTTCTTGAGCCTTATATAAGCCCAATAAAACTATTGCATTATCCATCACCACCTTGGAACACGTCAATTTTTCGGCAATTTCCATTACTGTGGACGATTTTCATGTCCATGCGTAGCTGGACACTGCCTATGCCTATGCACGTCCCTTCCCATCCTGAGTATCTAATTTTGTTTTATGTATGTTTTTATATCTAAAATTACTAAAACTAGTTACCCGCAAGACCAAATAACTCTTAGAAAATTTGTTTTTTCGTTTAAAGTCTGTGAAATATCGAAAAAAATGTTATTAATTTTTTCACCACTACATTTGGGGTTTTTACTTTTACTTTAACCGACTTGAAAAAATTAAAATCACTTTAAAATTACTCGAAATACTAATGTTATAGAGGTTGGTATCACAACGGGCCGAAACCGGCCTAAGTGTGACGGGCTCCGAGCGAGCCCGGCAGCCGCCTCAACCTAATGTTATAGAGCTTTTGCTGAAACATAACCTGTATATGTATTTTTAAAGCATTTACCATAGTTTATAAAAGAATCGAAAATTGTTTAATTAACATCATTCATAAGTATGTACCATGTACATACATATGAATACAATTTTGAAGGAATGCTCATTCTGTGTAAAATGGTATATATTTGGTATATATGTGATGCATTTCCAGATACATAAGTAATAGAGAAGTGCTCCTTGTTCCATGTCATATGTTCCTTTCCAAAACGAAGTCGTGCAGCCTTACGCGCATCATTGAGAGGTGGTTTTTTATTATCTTCAATCTCTTCAAATGTTTGGCACTACGAATAATGCGTTTGACAGTTGCCAAACTTGCATTTACACCGCATTCTTCCCTGATTTTGGCTGCTGAACGCTTGGAATTTGAAGCAGTTCTAATGATAAGTCGTCTGTCTGCTGGTGTTGTCGCGTGCTGAGACCCTCTTTTTCATATTTTACCATACGTTGCTTCATTACGAATAATGTTGCAAATTACATTTTGGCTTCGTCCGATTCTTTTAGCGATTTCGCGCTGATTTGGGCCAGAATTTATATAACCTTTTATTTGACCTTTTTCAAAGTCGTTTAAAAGATTTCCGCGACCCATTTTACAAAAAATCAACGTAAATTACTTTGACTGCAATTTGCAAGCAAAAAATGACATCGTTAACTAAGATATAGACGTCAAAATGCAATAATGCACTTGAACCTATTCAGTTGAGCTTAAAATAAATAGGCATTTTTGTAATGTTTTTGAAAAAATTAATAAATAGCCTTTAAAAACGTGTCCTGGAAACCACAAACTTTCTTGCTATATTAATAATGAATCAATCTATGCAAAAAAAATTATTTCATATAAATCGGTAAGTTGGTTAAAAATATATAGCTGTTTGACTTTTGAAAATTGTTGAACCTATTCAGTTGAGCGGCACTGTATATATCCAATATTAGATTGTAGAGATTATAGTAGGAGATTATAGTAGGATTACTTATGTAAATATACCTATGCACCATCGGATGTCCATCGGCTCTAATAAACTTAACAAAACAAAACCAAAAACGAGGGGGAACGTTGTGAGTTGCTGCGGCGACCGCAACTCTACATTTATACCCGATACTTAGTCAGTACAGCTCTCCTCCGGCAGACGCCGCTAATATTAAACGACACGACAAAGAGTGCGTGCGAGAGAGACAGAAAATCAGTCAGAAGGTGTTGTCGGGCGCTGCGTAGCCACTGGAAATTGATTTGTTCCTTTTGGCTATAAAAATGCGATCTGATCCAGACTAGGCAATCAGAAAGGGGGTGGGGCGAAATTTGGAAATACACTTGTAACAGTGAGATCTAACAGGAGTATGGATACCAAATTTGGTTACTCTAGCCTTAATAGTCTCTGAGATTTGTGCTCCAGATTTTCGTCCTTTGCGGGGGCGGAAGGGGGTGTGACGAAATTTTGAAACAAACTCGTCAAGGTCCGATATCACAGGAGTGTGGATGCCAAATTTGGTTGCTCTAGCTTTTATAGTCTCTGAGATCTAGGAACTCACTTTTAGCAATAGGCCAAGCCGACCATGAAACGTGTGTGTCAGAGAGAGACAGAGCGAGAGAAAATGAAATTGTTTTCTTCATTCTGGCTATAATAATTATACGATCTGATTCAGATTATGCAGTTTACAAGATATGTATTGTCATTTTCTACGATTCTGCGTTTTTAATTTTCTCGTATCTTTAAAATTGTGGATGCCACAGATTTTCGTCCTTTGTATGGGCGGAAGTGGGAGGGGCGAAGTTTTTAAATATACTTGTAACAGTGACATATCACAGAAGTCTTAGGTCTTATAGTCTTTGAGTACTAGGCGCTCATAGGAACGGACAGACAGACATGGCTCAATCGACTCGGCTTTTGATGCTGATCAAGAATATATATACTTTATGAAGTCGGAAACGCTTCCTTCTGGACGTTACACACATCCACTTTCACCACAAATCTAATATACCCCTATACTCATTTTGAGTATCGGGTATAATAACAAAAGTTTCTCTTTTGTTATTATTCAGCTATTGGATGAGCTTAAAAAGCTTATTAACAAGAAAATGTGTATCTTTTCAGGAGCGTAGCTAAAAATTGAAAAATTTCAAATTGATTTCCCGTCTCTACTCGTATTTTTTCTCTTCATTCCCTCCCTACCAAATCCCAATCCCCTTGCCCCATCTCGAATAGCTCCTTTCTCCAATTATTTTCTAATTCCGTTTGTTCCAATTTGCCTCTTTCGAACTGCACTCTAAGTGAATCGGAATAGAGTCAAACCGATGAGAATTCCATCAAAAGTAGAACTGGATCTTGGAATGCCGTCCAATGGCCTGGAACGGCAACGGGAATGGGAATAGAAATGGGAACGGAATTGGGTACGTTAACAAAGTGGTGACACTCACAACAACAACAACCTCCCCCTCCCCACACTTCAGTTCATGCCACTCCTCACTCTCTCTCTATCTCTCCTCTCTACAGCTCCCTTGGAATGCGATTGCAGTGGAAACCTGCAAGAAAAACTTTCTGCAGTCCGAGGAGGAAAGGGGAACTTGCAATTGGCCAAGTTGACCAAAAACCTGTTACCAATTTAAGGAAAATCTCACTTTATCCAATAGAGTAAAAGATAGAGAGAGAAGAGGAGGTGAAAACTCAATGATCCGTCTTTCTCAAAGTCCGCAAAGGCAGTGGGGAACAAGGAGGTTACAATTTGAGTCAACGATCGAGGAAAACCAGAAACGAGTTTTTCCAGTAGGTGGAAGAGGAATCCGGCTCATCAGCAGCTGCTGGCTGGGGCCCCTGAAGGAGGATGAGATGGGATGGGGGAAGAAGGTGAAGAAGTTGTCAAGAATCTCGGATGCGAATCGATCAATAACCTTTCAAATCAAATTCCAACAAAAATACTCGGTAGCAAGTGTCTCTACATATGTACGAGTATGTATGTAAATAGTATTGGTTTTCGACAGGTCTGACCTTCGTTCTAACGTTAATGCCATAATCATCTGATAAATACCGAATATCGATTTGGGAAACTTTTTATTATGATCTTATAGAGGGTATTATTGAGGCAGAAAATTCACTGCGTAGGAGCTTCCTTGAGGCTGACAAACACAATTTGTGTCTATCGTGTCCATTGGGATCCGTTGAACGGAGAATTATCTGAAATAAAACCAGTCCTAACATTGTGAGTGTAATACCTAATACACAGACTCTGCACTGACAGTGGATGAGAAAGAAATAGAGAGCGAAAGCGAGGGAGGGGAGGCAGCGAATGGCATTTTTTTTTTCATTCTGGCTATAATATTGATACGATCGGACCATGTTTCTGCAATCGCTATGATTCGATCTTACGCGATCGATTTTCCCCATGTTTACCACAAATTTTTGCAACTCGAGGGGCGGTACGAATCTACACGAATTTCATATAACCTGTATTTATTGACTACCGTGTATAAACATTATTAAGAGTCAGGCCAGGACGGATACATATGGAGTAGGTGTTCAACCACAATTTTTCCGTACTTTAACGGACTTTTGACATCTATGTATAGATGTAAATATGTATGTATGTATGTACATCTATAAAAATATCTAGGAGTTATTTTGCCTTAAAAATTTGACCTTCTTTGCTCGTGTTATTCATATCAAATGAGTTTTTTTTCGCTCATACGAAATTTTGCACAGCGAATCAATGAGAATGTCCTTTCAGGGTTAAAAAGATTTCCGCCTACATTCAATTACTACTGACCGATCGTAGTTCAATTATCCTGCCATAACCCTCAAACTATCCATATATGTACATATGTACATATGTATAAACATATGTGTGTATATATTGAGGGATACTCGTACTCGTAGATCATTGATCCTCCAATGATCCGCCATTTATCTTCTTCAGTTCTCATATCAGTTGCTCAAATTCGACTATCCCACGCACCAAGTCTAACGTTAAAAGGTAGAGAAAAAACGGAGAGATGTGAAGTTGGAAGTAGCGATACATATTTTGTTGAAAAATAAGCATACTATCATATATGTACATTGAACATACATATGTATGTATGTATGTATCTTTCAGCCATTGAAAAAGTTGTTTCAGAATTTTCAAACATGTTTTTAAATGTTTCGGATTTTTGACTTTCCGCCAGTTTTTTTTTCAATGTTTGTTTTGTTGTTTTCCTTTTTCTTGTTTACATTTTAAGGCAGCCAAGAGTCAGAAACAACAGAGTGCAAACAGAGAGAGAAAGAAAGAGAGTGAAGGAAGAGCTGGGCAGGGAGGTAGAGAGCAAGAGAGAAGGAAAACTGGTTTCCAGCATACATATATGTACATACAGTCAGTCACAAAAGTATTCGTCTCTAGGTATTCTGTATTCAAGCTCGTTTTTGGTGGTTATTTTACAACGAATTTAATCGTTTTTCCATAGGATGGGGTAAATTAAATATTTATCTAACAGAATTTAACATTATTTTATTTAAATCATAATCAGTTCATATGTTTTTCATATAAAAACAAAAAAATCAAACAAATTTGATACCACAAAAGTATTCGTCTCTTCAGAAAAATACATCCTTTTTTAGTATTTTTTAGGGGCAGTCGCATTTTTTTGGCATTTGGGATTAATTGGGACATGGCGAATCCATTTCGGGAAAACCCCCATTTACATTCTTGGCCAAAAATGTATCTGTCTCATTAAAATGGCAAAAGGGTCAGAATTGAACGATTCGCAAAAAAATCATCTTGCACCTACACAATGAGGGCAAATCTAATAAATATATTAGTGAGTTGTTCGAACGAAGTGTTTCGACGATTAAAAGTGCCATTTTCCGATTAAAAGCTCGGAATTCCTTGGAAAACCTGCCACGTTCCCGCCGACCAAAAATATTGACAGACAGAGAAGAGCGAAAAATTCTGGAAGAGAATAGGAAAAACCCACATTTATCGGCTCCAAAAATAAATGGTGCCTTGTCATCATCATTGGGAACCAACGTTTCTAACGAAACCGTCCGTAGGGTCCTCAGAAGCAATGATTTCCATGGAAGATGTCCCAGAAAAACCATTGCTGTCTGGTGTTAATGTGTCGAAGGTTCTAAACTTCGCTAAAACGCACGAGACCAAAGACTTTTCATACTGGGAACACGTCATATTTAGTGATGAAAGTAAATTTAACATATTTGGTTCTGACGGCGAGGGAAAAGTCTGGCATAAGCCTTGTGAAGTGCTAAAACTAAAAACATCAAACCAACGGTTAAGCATGGCGGAGGATCTGTGCTAGTGTGGGGATGCATGTCGGCTCGAGGGGTTGGCAACTTAATATTTATTGATGGAATAATGAATGCACAGATGTATTTAAATATCCTGAAGGGGAAAATCTGCCCTCCAGTGCTGCTAAAATGGGTATTCAAAAAGAGGATTTCGTTTTTTCAGCAAGATAACGACCCAAAACATACTGCCTGGAAGGTAAAAATGTGGTTGTTGTACAATGTAAGACAGCTTAATACTCCGCCACAAAGTCCAGATGTGAACCCCATTGAGAATTTGTGGGCCCACCTGAAGCTGAAAGTCCAGGAGCATAAGATTTCTTCCAAAAGGAACTCAAGAAGGTGTTGCTAGAGGAATGGTCCCAAATTTCAGAGGAGAGATGCCGCAAGCTGGTGGAATCGATGCCAACACGTTTGAAAGCCATAAAAGATAATAACGGCTTCCATACTAAGTACTAGGAATAGTTTTTCGTATCTAGATTTAAGAGCAAAACTACAAGAGACGAATACTTTTTGGTATCAAATTTGTTTGATTTTTTTGTTTTATATGAAAAACATATGAACTGATTATGATTTAAATAAAATAATGTTAAATTCTGTTAGATAAATATTTAATTTACCCCATCCTATGGAAAAACGATTAAATTCGTTGTAAAATAACCACCAAAAACGAGCTTGAATACAGAGAATACCTAGAGACTAATACTTTTGTGACTGACTGTATGTGGATATGGTCATTATTAACTTGTGCGAAAACGAACAAAAGCGATGGCTTTGTCAGCGGGAAGGGGGGACAATGACAGACAGAGGGTGAGCATAGGGGCTGGATGGGATAGAGGGGCTTGAGGAGCTTGAAGAGCGCAAAAGACATCGGGCGCGTTCACCATCACAATGTTTCATGTATCATGCATCATGTATCATGCATCATGTATCTGGTGTCATGAATCATGTTTTCGAATGCCTATGATACATATGTTCCCTACTATCGCGCCGTCGTTAAAATACTTGGCTCAGAGCCCATTGATTGTGGCAATGGCCAAAAAACAGTCACATCGTAAAATCGAAATATTGATTTTTTATTATTTTGACTTTGTTTATTTCTCTATTTTTTCATCGCGGCTTAGAGCGTATTCTTATCGATATTTCAGCTATCGATATAAGCTAACAGCACGATTTTTACGCTCCATTTCTGAAAATCGGATGAATCTGATGGATCTGCGATCCATCGATACGTTCTTTCTTCATCATCCTTTTTCTATTGCAGATATATTTTTCCAAATTAGATTTCATCCATTCTTCTTCATCCATTCTTATCTGGTCCTAACAGTTCCTGCCCTTCCTTATTTTCTTCTTTCCTCTTTTCATCCTTGCTTTTTCTTTCATTCAAAGCCGATGCTTTCCATACTTCTCCTTAGTTCTCAGAAATGCGGCACATCCCATCATCTATGTACATATATCCATATTCAATCTATGTACAATATTCAGGCAGGCTCCATTTTTCATTTACTTTTGCGGATTACGTTTTCAGCCAAAACGTTTCGTTTTCGTTTTAAGGTGCTCCAGTTTTCACATATTTTTGTTATCGATATGATACATTTTGAAGTCCGAATTAAACTGGGCGGGAAACAGCTATGCTCACCCAGATGTTCTGTTAAGCGCATGTTACAAGCACAGTCTGAGCTGTTACATGCACATTTGTGCTGTTATGCGCAAACATTTATTTCTTGCCAAAACGAAAATTGTTCTTGCCGTGGCCAATTTTTTCCGAACCAAATTAGAGGTTGGGTTAAAATAAAATTATTTATAAATAAAGCACAAGTTAAATTACCCTGATATAGGTGTCAAGTTTATGTTAATGCATCAATAAGTCATCTATTTTTTTCCTTTTGCAATCAAGGTTCGTTTTGTTGTATAAAAAGCCGTTTACTTTTCATTTCGTCAACGAAAATGTTTTCGTTTTGAAAACGAAGAAATCTTGCGGAATGGGAAAACGGGAGCCCCAATTTATGTGATTTCAAAAGTAAATCGGAAAACTTTTGTGAAAGTGAAAAACGGAGCCTGGCTGATTGTATATTCTTCTTGTACTCCATGCATAATAAATTCGTTTCCATAATTTTTAATCATTTCCCATATTTTCACTGCATTTTTCTCTCTGGTCTGTCTCTGATGGTAGACCTTCTAATTGTTCACATTCTCTGACTTCTCATGTTCTATTATTTTTATACCCGGTACTAGAAGAATTTATGGATACATACATACATATGTATATGTATGTACATTAGGCTCGCGCTTATTTGTATGGGGGAAAAAAATGTGTCGGAATCAAAAGTCTCAGGCTCTAAAAATGTTCCTTTTGTTATAAAACTTTTATAAATAAGCGCAACCCTAATGTACATATATGGAATTGTTTTATACGTATATTTCAAATCACTTGTCAATCGCGAGCTTTCCGATGGGAATGTGCCTAGAAAAAATTTAGACGCGAGTCGCACCTGTCTAAATAAGGATAAGGATGTCTAAAATAAGGATATAAATATGCAATATTATTCTTTTAAATAAGTTACATATGTACATATGTATGTATATTGTTTAATGTGTCATTTTATTCTTGTAATATTTTACGTCTACATTTATAGTATAATTTAAATACGAATGTATATTTACGAATGCAAATAAAAAACAGCTTTTATTTTATTTCCCACGCCCAAGTGTCACGCACCGCCACCCACTCTGCCCATTCTTTATTTATTTTGTGGCGGTCAGGTCTGTTCGTCAATAAGCTGAAGACTCAAAACTAAAACCAAACTCAAATTTTGGTTCTAGCTGCCGCAATACAATAACACACACGCAAAGTACGTGAGAATGCGTGTGCACCCATGCATTCAAATATGCTGGAGGCACAACGTAAAACTGAAATCAAACCAGCATTAAAAACTCTCAAAACGAAAAAAGCATACATATGTGATTATAATATTTTTGTGAAAACATATTGTGTGTGTTTTACTTACATATGCAAAGCGTTGCTGGGCGAAGACCCTGGGTTCTATAAACTGACTGTATGTATGCTGTATGGTTAGTGGTTGAAGGTATACAAGTAGATCCCCGGCCCTTGCCGCGGCTCGCAACATTCCCGCTCGTTTTTTGTCCCTTGATCGATGTGAATCGTTTCACCCAACAAAACTCAATGCATTTGATCAGTTTTTGGAAATTTCAAAAGAAAATTGCATGACTATTCACCCTAAATATTACAGCCATTTTTTCTTTCTTTTCCATTCTTTCCATTTTCACTTCGCTTTTTGATACCTTTATTCACAACAAGCTTACAAATTAGAAAAAAAAAAAAAAGAAGAGAGAAGAGTTTTACTGGACTGAGTCCTGGCCTTAATTCTGAATCATCAATCAGAAATTCTACCAGCTGCCTGCGTAGGCATTGGCCGAGGCCTTGGCATAGGCATTGCTGCCTCCGCCTCCGCCTCCACCTCCCCCGCCGCACGAGTTGCAGCCGCCGTTGTTGGCTCCGCCGCCTCCTCCGTAACTGTAGCTGTTTGCGCTGCTGCTGGCATAGGCTCCACTTCCTCCTCCTCCTCCTCCGCCCCCTCCACCATTGTGGAAGCCTCCTCCGCCGCCACTGGGGTAGCCTCCTCCTCCATTATGACCCCCGCCGCCATTACCGCCACTGCCCCACTGCTGTCCGCCGCCTCCTCCGTGGCCTCCACCGCCGCTGTAGATTGGCTTTACCACATAGACATCGATGGTACTGGCACCGCCTTGGCCGCCTCCTCCATGACCCCCGCCCCACTTCTGTCCGCCGCCTCCTCCCCAGCCACCGCCACCGCCACCGCCCCAGCCTCCACCGCCTCCAAGGCCACCACCACCGCCGCCGCCATGGCCAAATAGGATCTTCTTCTTAAGCTGGAGCAGAGAGGGCTGGACGAGACCCACGCAGATGGCCAGGATCAGCACACAGCAGCCGAGTAGCTTCCAGTGCCTCATTGAAGTTTTTATTTCAGTTTCAGTTGGTGTTCCGGTTTCGCCCCTTCTGATTCCGTTCGTACGATTCCGTTCAGTTCTGTTCTGCCTAACTTGATGAAGCCGCTGGCCAACTAATCGTGGATCCGTTCATCGCATTTCATTTTATAGAATCTTCTCACAGCTGCCCATTGTCTGGAACGGAGTGGATCGCATCGATGATGGGTATTGTCGTCATCGTTTCAGCCCCTCAGAGCGGCTCTCAGGCATTGCCTTTGATGGGGGTGGGAGATCTGGGGGTTTTATAAAGACAACAATATCAGGGGCAAACCATACAGAATCAGCAAACTATTAATTACTCAATGGGCCGGAGAAGCTCGTCAAGCTAGATATAAGAAACTTGAATACCCTGACACCCATGGAAAGGAAGCCATAGGTACCTTAGCACGTATTAATAATTTATAAAATGCTCCAAGATTTTTCCTCTCAGCCACAAACGTGTGAAAAATACGCATCAAGAAGTCCCAATGAAATATCACTCATACGCCACGCCACGGGGAACGCATTTGAAGCATTGCCCGCTGTTGTAGTTCCCAAGATGTAGTTTACCTACACACATCCATATGTACAATGTACATACTTTCTGAAATTTGTAAATTCAACTTTAAGAAATTGACTGTTTATAAATTGGTTTGATATTAACCACGAAGAAATATCAAAGCATTGAAAATCCGCTTGAAAAATATTCTTGGAAAAACTTTTCTATACAACTTTATCGTTTGAATTCCATAATAATCATTTGTATCCATTATTTCTTGCTAAAAAAATGTCTATGTATAGCTAATTCCTTTTTCCATTTACAGTCAATCAATTTGACATTTACAGATGACTTCTCTAGATTGTCCTGGTTACCTTTGAAATATATAGAAATTCTATTGTATACGAGGTGCAGCAACCAAGGTACACTCATTTGGGTTAGGGCATCTGGAATTATATGCATGACATCAGCTGGAAAACCCCTCTTAATCATATGCGAATCATGAGAGAATAATACACATAACCAGAAAGTGAGAGAGGCATGGTGAGCGCCATGCCTGTGGAACGTGGAGGAAAATGCTAATTATCCAGGAATCCGTAAGATAAAAGCTCAAGTATACTCGTGAATGTGCAATTACTCATCAGAATCTGTCTCTTTACTAAGCTTCGCTCAGACCATATCACATAATCGATCCACTCATTCGCCAGTGTCTCATCAGTATGTGGGAACCGATTGACTAACAGAGCCACTAAGCACTCTGTCTCTTTGAATCGAAAAATCCCTGAAATCCCCGCTATAGAAAGTCCCAATGGAAAAGCGGATAAATTCGGGTATGTTAATGTGGGTTTCCCAAAGGGGATTTCCCCTGGGCCCGCAGGGGAGAGAAATAGCCTCAAGATATAAATGTTTGAAGGTTCCCTTATATTTGACTAGATATTGGAATTGATCAAACCTACCAATATTTGATCCTATAAAATCCAAATTGGAATGCGGATGCGCTGTTAGTTACCATTACCGTTCTGGATTCCTCCTATGGCTTCCTGGACGATTAGAACCGAGAGGAAGCAAGCTATACGAGGGTGGTCTGATAAGTACTTAGCCTACAAAAGGAAAACGAAAATTTTGGAAAAGTGGCGATTTATTTATCAACATAGTCTCCTTTTAGGTCGATACACTTGACCCAGAGATGCTCCAACTTCTTTAACCCATCTGAAAAATACGTTTTCTCGAGGTCTGCAAAGAAAGCATCCGTGGCGGCGATGACCTGACCTCCTCATGCGACTCAAATTTCTGTCCGGCGAGGGACTTTTTCAAGTTTCGAAATAAAAACTAGAGGCAACGCTGTGAGTTTCTGCTGCGACCGCAACTCTACATTTATACCCGATACTTATTCAGTATGGCTCTCCTCGGCCAGATGGCGCTAAAATTGAACGACACAGAGTGCGTGCGAGAGGGACGGAAAATCAGTCAGAACGTGTCGTCGGGCGCTGCGTAGCCACTGGAAATTGATTTGTTACTTTTGGCTATAATAATAATCTGATCTGATCAAGATTCGGCAATCTGGTAGATAAGGACATTCTCTATGATTGCGCGCTCTTAGTTTTCTCGTATCTTCCAAATTGTGGATGCCACAGATTTTCGTCCTTTGTGGGGGCGGAAGGGGGCGGGCGAAGTTTTGAAATACACTTGTAACAGTGACATATCACAAAAGTCTGGATACAAAATGTCGTTACTCTAACTCTAACAGTCTCTGAGCACCAGGCGCTCATAGTGACGCACAGACAGACATGGCTCAATCGACTCGGCTATTGATGCTGATCAAGAATATATGTAGGGATCCTTGGTGGGCTCCCTACAAGTGAGTAAGAATCCGCTCCAGAAACTCCATCAAATATACGCCACACGTCGTTGTATTGTATTTATTTTAATAAATGGTTACAAATAGGTTTCTTTTTCCTAGCATAGTTCTTTTCGCACGTCTGCTCGCTCCTGCAGTCAAACTCTTACTTAGCTATCGATATATCCTCCTCTCATACCCTTGAATATCCCTAGCGATAGATCGATACTCATTAAAGGGCTGCCAACCCTACATTCGGCCGTCCTGACTCATCATTCGACCCGAATGATTGAGACCACATCTTCATATGTATACTCTGCCACCGTATTGGTCTTCAAAGGCCCTTCACCATCACCCACTTTCTCAACAATGTACCGTCCATGTCTTAGTTTACGCGTCACAGTATAAGGACCCAAGAATCTTCCCTTTAGTTTCAATCCGGCTCCAAATTGGGTACGCTTAATAGCTACCATATCATTAACTTGGTACTCTTTTTCTGGTTTCCGGGACTTGTTGAACGACTTGCAATTTTCATTTTGTATCTGCACTATGTTATCTTTGGCTATCTTGCGAATTTCTTCTTTCTCCTGCTGCAGCTCTAAAATATACTCTTCCCTCTACAAGCTTTTCTAAGTCACTGTCATACTTTGTCCTCATTTTACGCCTGTCAAAAATCTTAAAATGGGGATATCTTGGTACTTCTCGGAGGAGGGAGTTTATAAACAATTGTACCCTACCAACATGCTTGTACCAGGCTTTCGGATCTTCTGCGTAAAGCTTTGTTAACATAGTAGTAACGACCTTATTAATTCGCTCTACCTGTCCATTACCACGCGGCACTCCTGTCGCTATCAGCAAATGTTGGATATCCTGTTCCTTAAAATATTCCTCGAAAACATTAGCAGTAAAATGCAGTGCCTCTATCTGTGATCACACGCTTCGGGTTTCCAAAAACTTCGCCCTGTTTCTGCAACCTACCAACCACATCATCAGCGCCTGTACTCTTTGTTGGATAAAGCCAGACAAATTTAGAAAAAGCGTCGACAACTACTAGGACGTGGTTATACTGCTTCTTAGTCAACTCCATCGGTCCAATATGGTCAATATGATACGTTTGCAAAGGCTCATCAGATTTGTCAATTACATTCAAATACCCTTCTTTCTTTCCAAATTTTGCGTCGCTCACAATGCACTCCACACACGACTTAACAATCCTATCCACTTTCCCTAACAAATCTGGAATAAAGTATTCGCGCTGCACTAAATCGATAGTTCTTTTGACACCAAAATGACCCTGACGATGAGCAATCATTATGATTTCGCTTTCCATCCCAGATGGTATTACGATCAACTCTTTAACTGGATCCTTGTGCAAAATGTCATACTTCAAATAAAAGTCGTCATAAGAACCCGACTCTAGCACCTTACAAATTGCTGATATCCAAATATCCTGACGTTGAGCCTGCTTTTTATACGATGTCTCAGTGAATCTTCCAACAACAAACAATGCACTCTACCAATGCATCGACGTGTTTCATCTTTGTCCCTGAACGATGCTCAATTTCATAATCGAAGTCCTGAAGAAATATGGCCCAACGAGATACCTTAACTGGAACATCTTGTTTCCTCATCGTTAACGCAAAAGCATTACAGTCAGTAATAATGTTTATCTTTCTCCCAAGCAAATACACTTCCACTTCTTTAGAGCCTGCACTATAGCGAGTACTTTCAAGCTCGTATGAAGGATACTTTTCTTCAGCTGGGGTTGTCTTACGACTCATATATCTACCGGGTGGAAACATTGATCCTCTGAGTCCATTTGCAAAAGTATGGCTCCATACCCATACATACTTGCATCGCAGTGAACTTCAGCTTTGCCCTTCTGATTAAACAACTTTAAAACAGAAGAACAGGATAAATAAACTTTCAACTGATTGAAT
>VHIG01000081.1:0-24589 GCA_008121275.1 Drosophila lowei | reverse complement strand
TCACCGCTGACAAAGAAAAATAAAGTAGTAACTATGGAGGGTATATTTTATAGATACTACCATATACATACTCAAATCTTTAGACAGACATACAAATTTTGTTTATTTTACTTTTATAGATTGACGTCTCTATCACAAGCGGTCTATTTTCCAATACCGGACGTTATATTTGACTTTAAAGATTGAGCAACGCGAGAAGCATAAATCAGCCGAACAAGCCGTGTTTGCTGGAAAAACATTAAACTCAGTAAGTTCTATTTATAATATTATATATTTTTATATCTCTTCTCGTAAAATACAATGGTGTAGTGTGTTCCTTAGAGTAAGCCCTCGCAAATAAGGGTTGACTCATTCAGGGTGTCTGAAAAAGACTCAAATTTACGGACTCATTGGGAAAAGAACTAAAAAAGGGCCGGTTAAATCTTTTTACGAATTCGTCTTTCGCTCAAGCAAACACCGATTTGTACACTCCTTTTTGTTAAAAGTGTCTTTTGCGTACTTGTGGTGCCTATGGCAACGATCCCTTGCCTATGTGGAATTGTATGGCTTATTTGTTTGACTGTTGGGTTGACTTTTGAGTCGTAAAATCAGAAAATTTGCAAATCTGTAAAATTATGAATAAAACATTAATATATAAACGTAAACACGAAGAAAACTAACAACAATACGCACATTATTTTGGTTCTGCTCATCTACAGACCTTTTCCTGTGAGCTTGATCAAATGTGTCTCTTTTTGTTGTTATTGTGAGACACGATCAGTGTGTCGACTCAACCAAAAACACGAAACAGATAACCCAACGAAGACAAAAAAGTGTTCTGCTCCAGTGAGAGAGCGCCGAGTTGCGTGTGGTTTTTCTGTTTTGTCAGTGACCAGACCCTAAAGGAAAAAACTGTTGATCGTTATTTGCGAGCTATGCTTAGAACATTAGAATCCATTTTAGACAAATTTATAATTGTAGTCCAATTGTGAGACAATAAAAAACACATTTCCATTTCTTTTTGTCTCGAAATATCAGCCCGATATTATTTTTAATTTATTCAAACTTAATTAATATAAGCACAAGTCTTTCTTGCATATTGAATTATCTAAAAATCCCAGAGAAATGGCCCAATGTTCCATGCGACATAAATAATAAATTAAAACTATTATTAAGAGACATCAATACAAGGGTTTCTTTAATTTTCTTGAAAGATAAGTCGATTGTCACCGTAAGAATCCACCTTATTCGTTTTTAAATGGTAAAATGCCCAAATTGATATGCCCTTATCAATGTAAATAAAAAAATGTTTAATTTTTTTATTTCCTTAGAATTTGGATACCATTTCATCGAGTTGCGGTAGAGGTAATCAAAGCACTACTCCTTCAGTTAACCCTATTAAAGCAACGCCCCTATGTGGCGATGCTCCAAGGTAATGCAATTGCAACGAGGAAGTGCATCCAACAATTCTGAGTTCTTTGGAAGGCATAGTTGACCAAATGGTTTGGTTTCGGGAGAGTTGGACCGAAGAGGTTCTTCGACAATTGCGCCAAGGCTTAATAAAGTGCTATGCTATAGCATTTGAGAATAGAAATACAGTCGTCAATGCAACTATAACCCCCCATACATTACACTTCGTCAAAAAGCTAGGATCCACATTTGGCATTGGGATTGAAAATGTCCCGGGTTCTGTCACATCATCTATATCTAATTCTGCCGCCTCAGAATCCCTAGCACGTCGGGCCCAAGTAACCTTTCAGGATCCGGTATTTCCAGAAAATGAAGGAACAATTTACGAATGATTTTGATTTTTCGAAACCCGGCGCTATGAAATTGCACAATTTAATAACTAAATTAAAAACCTGGATAAAGGTTTTGGAAACCAAGGTTAAAAAATTACCGACTTCGTTTTTGATAGAAGACAAATGTAGATTTTTATCAAACTTTAGCCAGAAAACCGCTGAAGTTGAACTTCCTGGAGAGTTATTGATTCCTTCATCTTCACATTATTATGTAAGAATCGCAAGATTTATGCCACGTGTGGAAATAGTTCAAAAGAACAATACTGCTGCGCGAAGGCTATATATCAGAGGCACAAATGGAAAAATCTATCCTTATTTAGTAGTCCTGGATTCTGGACTCGGCGATGCTCGTGAAGAGCGAGTATTGCAATTAAAGCGAATGTTAAATTATTACCTAGAGAAGCAAAAGAGACAAGCCGGCGTTTTTAAATATAACAGTACCTCGTGTTGTCCCGATATCGCCACAGATGCGATTGGCTGAAGATAATCCCAATAGTATCTCACTAATAAAAATCTTTAAGAAATGCTGTCATAAAATGAAAATTGACTATGATATGCCAATTGTTAAATATTATGAGCGCCTTTCTGAAGTCAGGCTAGAGGAACTCAAACGACACATACAATTTTAAGAGAAATATTCTCAGAAATTCAATGGACTATGGTCGAAGACTTTACTTAAAGATTGGGCATTGAAGACATTTTCGTCAGCTACGGATTTTTGGCATTTTAGAAAATGGTGGTACCTAATCAGACTTATGTTTTACTCAAAGTTGCTTTTTTCTAATTTTGATTTAATTTTTTTAACAACAAAAATTCATAAAAAATCAGTCGAAACGTTTGGGGAGGATTACATCCGGTTTTTTTTCTATTCCCTCGTACACCAACACAAAGCCGTTTCCATTTCGCTTCCCCGTTTCCTTTCTTTCAGCAGTTTGTAGATATGGTCATTCTCCAGCGGCCCCCTTCAGTTTTCTCGTATCTTCACATTTGTGTGCCATAGATTTTCGTCTTTGTGGGGACAGGACGAAATTTTGAAATAAACTCTTGTAACAGTGCAATATCACAGTAGTCTGGATACAAATTTTCTTTAAAGTTAGCGAGATCTAGGCGCTCATCGGGTTGGACAGACAGACAAGTATCGACTCGGCTATTGATGCTGATCAAAAATATACTACACTTTTATGGGGTCGGAAACGGCGTTACACACATCAGCTTTCCCAATAGACTAATATATCCCTATACTTTTTGAGTACCTGGTATACAAAAACATAATTAATTTTCATGATAAGCATGATAATCCTGATGCGGCACATCGTTCCTTGAATCTCATCCGCCATCTTGTTTTACCGCTGTCGCATTGTAGCAAAGTCACTTGCGTTGCGTTAGTACCAGTAGTCAAATCTCGACTGGACTCTTAACAACAACACTTACAACATGCTCATCTGAGACGCCTCTCTCTCGCTCAGACTATGCTCACAGCAACATTGAAATAACTAGATATATCGATACAGCTATCGTATTAACTAATTTTATTGTAAATCGATTACTTATTTTATTACAAAATATTGGTGTTTATTTCATAATCTCCGACACGGCCTTCCTGACGCTCACACGTCCTCGTAACAGGCATAAACTAACGACAAAATACATAGTAGTCCCTGCCTTGCTCAAGTAATCCTTAACATTTTATTCAATATCGCTTTATTTTGTTTTAATCAATTGTTTATTTCCCAACTTAAACTTATTTTCCAATCAATTCCAATTTTCAATCGCTCATTTCAATTTAAACTTATTCTTCAATGTTTATCTTTTCTTTCTTTAATTCTACAATATACCAAAGCCACATTCTTTTTTCAATTGTGCTCTTAAATTTTGTTTCGTTTACATCTATAGTACCATTGTACCATTGTACGATCACTCCCCACACTTTTCTCTCATGATTCTCACTCACATATCCTTCATGTACCACGTTCTCAGGCTCTTGCTGTCTCAATACAACGCTTCTCACGCACATTTGGCGTCCTGGTCTCTCTCTAGACCCTCATGACCCCTGCCACGCGACATCAACCGCGCTGCACGCCATGTTGAACTCTCTTATAGCCCACTTGTGCCATCGGTTGACCAAATTTTATCAAATCTTTGCTTGTCATATTCTGCATTTATCTATCATGTTTCGTCGCGCTCGAGTTCTGACACCTTCTACATCTACCTTTTCTTCTTCTATCAATGGCATCATACCCAATGGCTTTGCCTCTTTCCCAATCAACATTTCCAATGGACCAGCTTTTAGTGATTCGATTCGTTGTACAATTCAAAAGCCAACTGAACATCTTTCATCGCATCTTGCCAAGATTGTTTACTTGTCTCCATAGCCGTCAACATTGCCTTCATGGTACTCATAACGCGCTCTACCTGTTCATTCGCACGACTAGCGCCAGTTGCTATTAGATGAAAATCAATCTTTTGTGCAGAGCAAAACTGTCGGAAATTACTACTCGCAAAACTACGGCCCTGATCTGCGATTATCCGATTGGGAACACCAAAAAAGGATATGGTAGATTTCACTGCCTCAATGCAGGTGTCGTATCAAGATTCAAAGTGTGATAAAGATACACGTACTTGGTGAATGCATCGATTTGCACCATTACGTATTCTTTGAGGTCACTCTTGCCACTGAGCTTGCTGAAATCGATGTACCGTATGCCGTTGCATGTCGATCTTTAGGTATGGAATGCAGTTGTATTTGTGTTTTGCCCGTGGCCGGTTTTGACAATTACATGTAATGCAATTTTCAACAAACTTTCTCACATACTTCTGGACATATTTCTAAACCAATACTGAGTGTAAACCTTTATCTAAAGTCTTCTCCCAGCCCAAATGCATTATAGCTTCGTGTACGTGATTGATGACTGACCATCTGAACGCCCTAGGTATTACAGGTAGGCACCTGGTTGACTATCTCTTGTATTTTCCTATACAGCATACCCGCTCTCAATTCATATGTCCTGCATCCATCCTGTAATTCATTATTTTGCAATTTTGAAGCTTAGCCGCTAAGAGCCAATTATCCGTTATTTCCCGCTAGTTCTACACGAAATTCATTTATATTCGCAGCATTCGCATCGTTTTTGCGTGGATTGCGTGAAAGAAAGTCAACATGTGCCATATGATTTCCTTTTCTATACTCCACACAAAAAATTAAATGATTGTAGATAAGCCCACCCAGCGATGTACCCTAGACGACAAATCTATTTTATGGCGGGTAGCTTTAAGGAATTGCAATCGGTGTACACTACAAAAGCACGGCCATGCAGGTAATAGCGAAAAATGTTTCACGGCATTAAACACGGCTAGTGTTTCCAGCTCATACGAGTGGTATTTTGATTCGGCTGCTGTGAAAGTGCATTTGCTATAATATTCAATCACTTCGGTTTGCCATTTACCTTGTGCATCAATATGGCGCCATAGCCAATCGAACTAGCATCGGTATGCAACTCAACAGGGTACTGTGGATAGAAGATTGTCAGAACGGAGTCGCTAACTAGCGTTGATATAATTTTCTGCCGCACCTGTTCATGTTTTGGTTCCCACTCAAATTTATTTGCTGTTCTTAGAGGTAAGAAAATATAATGGCTTCATTTCCCCGGAGAATCTTGGAAAAATTGCCGAAAGTAGGATGACAACCCTATCAACTGTCTCAGTTTACTCACTGATTGGGGTGGGCGTGACAGAGCAGCCAACGCTTCTATCTTACGCGGATTCAGAAATGCACTTGGCTATATTAAATGAGAATCCTGCCTCAATTAGTACGTTCAACACCTTTTCAAATCTTTCATACGCCCCCTCGCGCCGGCAACAACCAGAACATCATCGATGTAAACTATGGCATACGAATAGCCAGTTTTCCCAAAGCTCGTGTTATTGCTCGTTGAAAGACAGATGATGCGTTTTTCGCCAAACGGCATGGACAGAAACTCGTACACTGACCCTCAGGTGTTAAATGTGCGTTCTATCGAGTCCGAATGTATGGGTAACCTGATAGAAACCACTTGCCATATCCAAGCTTGAAAAAGAATTTGCTGCCACGCAGTCTGTTGATCTGGTCAGATATCAAGGGCAGCGGCTACTTATCCGCAATCGTATTCGCGTTCAAACCTCTATAATCTACACAGTCGATCATTACCGTCTTTCTTCTTTATTGACCTCGCGAATGGGGAACAACAGCTCGACGGATGACATTGGTCGCTATAAGTTCCTGTATTTTGCCTCTCACTAACGTTTTCTTCTGAGCTAAGTCTATACGGACGCCTCTATTACAGTTTTATTTGCATCCATCAAACATATTTTCTCTCACCAGTTGTTACTCGACTATTTGGGATACCCTTTATGAATCTGTGCGCGTATGGCTCCAATAATTTGACTAGTTTGGCCTTGTCTGAGTCATGCAACTCTAGATCATTATTTATGAGCATTGCAAAATCCACTTTGGCAAATGCGGACAGCGTGTTGACAGTTTTGATCTTATATATCTCAAATTTTTGGCATCTATGGAAACACTAAAACCCTGACTCAAAATCTCGCGGCCGATTACGCTGAGGTACCCTTTGTACATAAAGACGCAATATGTCCAGGGTTGCCACACTTAAAACATGTCACCGCTGCTCGTTCCTTGCCCTATGACGTAAGTTGTTGTGCGTCTGATGACCCTGAACGCATTCCACTCTCCAGCTGTTGTTTCGGCAATCTGCAATTTTACGTCCAACTTCAGCACAAGAATGGCTCAGTATATGCGACGTCAATTTTGCTTCTTTCGTTCAGTGCCATGACTTTGATCTGCCGTATACTGATCACCTGTTAACCAAAACGCATACGCTCGCAACTGGTGTTCCACCTGCTGCGTGTTCTGATATTGGTGGTGAATAACAATAACAATAACAATATGCCTTCAGCAACATTGAATATCAACCAGTGTTTAGAAATTAGCCCCTCGTAGTTTTAGCCCAATGTTCATGTATATTACAACTGCCCTATTCATACGCTCATGATTGTATTGCACCGCTTAAGTTAACTATTTTACGCGCATAGCTGTAAGTTATACGCTCGTGTCCAAAACATAGCTGTAATGTTCTTTACACGTATAGTTAAAGTCCGCAGTTGCACAAATAACTAATTTTATTGTAAATCACTTTACTTCTATTTTATTACAAAATACTGGAATTATTTCCATAACTCCGACATATACATATGTCGGAGCATGAAGGCCCTGATGCGGCACATCGTTTTCTTGTATTTCGTCCGCCATTTTGTTATTCTTCAGCTGACGCACAGCAAGTCACTTGCGTTGCGTAGTTCAATCTCGACTGACTCTCCACAGCAACACTAGCAACATGCTCATCTGAGACGCTCTCTCTCGCTCAGACTATGCTCTCAGCAACATTGATATCGACCAGATATATCGATACAGCTATCGTAGTAACTATCGATTACTTGTTTTATTTCAAAATACTGGAATTATTTCATAATCTCCGACACGGCCTTCCTGACGCTCACACGTCCTCGTGGGCCAGGCCATACCAATTAACGACAAAATACATAGTAGTCCCTGCCTTGCTCAAGTAACTTAACATCTAATTTACATTCGCTTTTATTTGTTTTAATCAATTATTTATTTCAATTTAAATTTATTTTCCAATCAATTCCAATTTTCAATTGCCTCATTTCAATTTAAACTTATTCTTCAATCTTTATCTTTTAATTTTACAATATACCAATGCCACATTCTCTCTTTCAATTGTGCTCTTAAATTTTGTTTTCGTTTACATCTATAGTACCATTGTACCATCGTACCATCACTCTCTCATGATTCTCACTCACATATCCTTCATACCACGTTCTCAGGCTCTTTTGCTGTCTCAATACAACGCTTCACGCACATTTTGCGTCCTGGTCTCTCTAGACCCTCATGACTCCCCGCCACGCGACATCAACCGCGCCGCACGCCATGTTGGACCCTCTTAGCCCACACTTGTGCCATCGGTTGACCATCGGTGCAGTCGTAGCCTTCGTGTATGATTCATCTCAAACACACCCACTGGTGCCGGAGTGTATGGTACTTCTTCATCATCCATGCCTCTAGCAGGTGATCCACTTCAGCCGCAACTAGCTCACTTGGCATAGCTCGTAACTGTTCATGAGCATACTTAAACGTTCTCTTACTTGATAAAGATTTTAACATATAACGATCACCTTCAAGAACTTCAATTATCGCAAATGGACCTTTAAACTTAGGATCCAACTTCGTTTGCAGGACGTTCCTCACACTTGAGCAAGACATGGTCGCCTACGCCAAATCTCACAATTTTGGCCTTATTTTTATCAAATCTTTGTTTGTCATAATCTGCATATCTATCATGTTTCGTCGCGCTCGAGTTCTGACACCTTCTACATCTAACTTTCTTCTTCTATCAATGGCATCATACCCAATGGCCTTGCCTCTTTCCCCAATCAACATTTCCAATGGACTAGCCTTTAGTGACTCGATTCGTTGTACAATTCAACGCCAACTGAACATCTTTCAACGCATCTTGCCAAGATCGTTTACTTGTCTCCACAGCCGTCAACATTGCCTTCATGGTACTCATAACGCGCTCTACCTGTCCATTCGCACGACTAGCGCCAGTTGCTATTAAATGAAAATCAATCTTTGTGCAGAGCAAAACTGTCGGAAATCACTACTGCAAAACTACGGCCCTGATCTGCGATTATCCGATTGGGAACACTAAATAAGGATATGGTAGATTTCACTGCCTCAATGCAGCTGTCTGTATCGAGATTCAAAGTGTGATAAAGATACACGTACTTGGTGAATGCATCAACTTGCACTATCACGTATTCTTTCAGGTCACTCTTGCCACTGAGCTTGCCGCTGATATCGATGTGTACCGTATGCCATGGTATGTCGATCTTAGGTATGGAATGTAGTTCTATTTGTGTTTTGCCCGTACGGTTTTGACAATTTACATGTAATGCAATTTTCCACAAACTTTCTCACGTACTTTGACATATTTTCAAACCAATACTGAGTGTAAACCTTATCTAAAGTCTTCTCCCAGCCCAAATGCATTATAGCTTCGTGTACGTGATTGATGACTGACCATCTGAACGCCCTAGGTATTACAGGTAGGCACCTGGTTCGACCATCTCTTTGTATTTTCCTATACAGCATACCCGGTCTCAATTCATATGTTTTGCAACTTCATCCTGTAATTCATTATTTTGAAATTTTGAAAACGTCTGCTAACCTTGATCTCGCTGCTGTTCTGCTAAGAGCCACTATTCGTTATTTCCGCTAGTTCTACACGAAATTCATTTATATTCGCAGCATTCGCACGTTTTTCAACCGGCAATGGATTGCGGAAAGAAAGTCAACATGTGCCATATGATTTCCTTTTCTATACTCCACACTAAAAAATCAAATGACTGTAGATAAGCCCACCAGCGATGTACCCTAGGCGACAAATCTATCTTATGGCGGCTAGCTTTTAAGGAATTGCAATCGGTGTACACTACAAAAGCATGGCCATGCAGGTAATGGCGAAAATGCTTCACGGCATTAAAACGGCTAGTGTTTCCAGCTCATACGAGTGGTATTTTGATTCGGCTGCTGTAGTGCATTTGCTATAATATTCTATCACCTCGGTTTGCCGTTTACCTTGTGCATCAATATAGCGCCATAGCCAATCGAACTAGCATCGGTATGCAACTCAACAGGGTACTGTGGATCGAAGATTATCAGAACAGAGTCGCTAACTAGCGTTGATATAATTTTCTGTCGCACCTGTTCATGTTTTGGTTCCCACTCAAATTTTGCTGTTCTTAGAGGTAAGAAAATATAATGGCTTCATTTCCTCGGAGAATCTTGGAACAAATTGCCGAAAGTAGGATGACAACCCTATAAACTGTCTCAGTTGAGTTACAGATTGTGGTGGCGACAGAGCAGCCAACGCTTCTATCTTACGCGGATTCGGCCTTAATTCGCCATTTTCAACTTTGAACCCCAGATATTCCACGCTTGGTTTCAGAAATGTGCACTTGGCTATATTAAATGAGAATCCGGCCCTCAACTAGTGTTCAACACCTTTTCAAGTCTTTCATAGCCGGCAACAACCAGAACATCATCGATGTAAACTATGGTGGCATACGAATAGGCCAGTTCCCCTCCCAAAGCTCGTGTTATTGCTCGCTGAAAACAGATGATGCGTTTTTCAAGCCAAACGGCATGGACAGAAACTCGTACTGACCCTCAGGTGTTACAAATGCCGTGCGTTCTATCGAGTCCGAATGTATGGGTACTTGATAGAAACCACTTGCCATATCCAAGCTTGAAAAGAATTTGCTGCCACGCAGTCTGTTGATCTGGTCAGATATCAAGGGCAAAGCGGGTACTTATCCGCAATCGTATTCGCGTTCAATTATCTATAATAATCTACACAGAGTCGATCATTTCCGTCTTTCTTCTTTACCACAGCAGCATTGACTCGACGAATGGGGAACAATAAGGACGGATTATTTTGCCTCTCACTAACGTTTTTTTCTTGAGCTAAGTCTATACGGACGCCTCATTACAGTTTTATTTTGCATCCATCAAACGGATTTCTAGCTCACCAGTTGTTACTCGACTATTTGGGATACCCTTTATGAATCTGTGCGCGTATGGCTCCAATAATTTGACTAGTTTTGGCCTTGTCTGAGTCATGCAACTCTAGATCATTATTTATGAGCATTGCAAAATCCACTTTGCAAATGTCGGACAGCGTGTTGACAGTTTTGATCTTATATATCTCAAATTTGTTGGCATCCATGGAAACATTAAAAACCCTGACTCAGAATCTCGCGGCCGATTAACACATCATGCTTTATACAATCATTCATCACCACGTGAAATAAGATTTCTAGGGAATATTCAAATTTTGACAGTTGATAGGATTTTGCAAATTACATGATATAGAATTTACCCCAATGCCTTTTAAAACTACCTTATTGTTCAATCTCTTGCCTGCAAACTTTTCAGCCAGTTTTTCTTTTCAACAATGAACACTCAGCACCTGAGTCAAAGAAAAATGGAACGGGCTCACCAAACTGATACAGGGTTCCTCCTCGGCTCCATCACGGTACAGACATCTACCCGCTTCGTATATGCTGCTCTTTTACTTGACGCTGAGGTACCCTTCGTACATACAGACGCAATGTGTCCAGGGTTGCCACACTTAAAACATGTCACCGCTGCTCGTTCCTTGCCCTGTGACGTGTTGCCGTGCGTCTGATGAACCTTTGAACGCGTTCCACTCTCCAGCTCTCCTGTTTCGGCACTCTGCAATTTTGTGTCCGACTTTGCCACAAGAATGGCACCGTATATGCGATGTCAATTTTGCTTCTTTCGTTCAGTGCCATGACCTTGATCTGCCATATACTGATCACCCGTTTACCAAACGCAAACGCTCGCAACTGCTGTTCCAATTCGCTGCGTGTTCTGATATTGGTGGTGAATAACAGGCGCTGCAGTATGTTGTCTATTTTAGACGTATGAGCAAGCACAACAGACAAGCCATTTCTTCCAGAGTCAATTTTCCATTTTGATAGCAGTGACGTCACCAAGCGGCTGCCATATACCGACAAACACTCGCTCGGTTCGGGCTGCCATTGAAGATGTTTAGCAAAATGGCTGCCGGCGTCTCTATCCCTCATAGCGCTGAACAAAAGATCTCGAAACGCAGGCCATTTGATTCCTGTGTAACAAATCTGTGATAGCCACTGTGATTCCTCCCCTCCAGCGAGTCATGAGTGCCATGTGCGCTGCCCTTAGCGGATTGTCTGCCATGATTATATCCACCGTTTTGCACCAAGCAGCGGCATCTGCACCTACAGCGTCGGGGTTGTACTTTGGCAAGGTTACAACTTTGCCTTTTCATCCGCATATTTTGATGCCTGCATTGATTTTATAAGCTCCATGAAATTTCGGTTTTACAAAAGTGTACGCCATTGATTGTCAGAGTGGTCTGGGTGGCGAGGCCGATCCCACTTCTGATGTCGGAGCATGAAGGCCCTGATGCGGCACATCGTTTTCTTTGTATTTCGTCCGCCATTTTGTTATTCTTCAGTTGACGCACAGCAAGTCACTTGCGTTGCGTAGTTCAATCTCGATTGACTCTCCACAGCAACACTAGCAACATGCTCATCTGAGACGCTCTCTCTCGCTCAGACTATGCTCTCAGCAACATTGGATATCGACCAGATATATCGATACAGCTATCGTAGTAACTATCGATTACTTGTTTTATTTCAAAATACTGGAATTATTTCATAATCTCCGACACGGCCTTCCTGACGCTCACACGTCCTCGTGGGCCAGGCCATACCAATTAACGACAAAATACATAGTAGTCCCTGCCTTGCTCAAGCAACTTAACATCTAATTTACATTCGCTTTTATTTGTTTTAATCAATTATTTATTTCAATTTAAATTTATTTTCCAATCAATTCCAATTTTCAATTGCTCATTTCAATTTAAACTTATTCTTCAATCTTTATCTTTTAATTCTTACAATATACCAATGCCACATTCTCTTTTCAATTGTGCTCTTAAATTTTTGTTTTCGTTTACATCTATAGTACCATTGTACCATCGTACCATCACTCTCTCATGATTCTCACTCACATATCCTTCATACCACGTTCTCAGGCTCTTGCTGTCTCAATACAACGCTTCACGCACATTTTGCGTCCTGGTCTCTCTCTAGACCCTCATGACTCCTGCCACGCGACATCAACCGCGCCGCACGCCATGTTGGACTCTCTTAGCCCACACTTGTGCCATCGGTTGACCATCGTGGTGCAGTCGTAGCCTTCGTGTATGATTCATCTCAACACACCCACTGGTGCCGGAGTGTATGGTACTTCTTCATCATCCATGCCCTCTAGCAGGTGATCCACTTCAGCCGCAACTAGCTCACTTTGGCATAGCTCGTAACTGTTCATGAGCATACTTAAATGTTCTCTTACTTGATAAAGATTTTAACATATAACGATCACCTTCAAGAACTTCATTATCGCAAATGGACCTTTAAACTTAGGATCCAACTTCGTTTGGTGACGTTCCTCACACTTGAGCAAGACATGGTCGCCTACGCCAAATCTCACAATTTTGGCCTTATTTTTATCAAATCTTTGTTTGTCATAATCTGCATTATCTATCATGTTTCGTCGCGCTCGAGTTCTGACACCTTCTACATCTACCCTTTCTTCTATCAATGGCATCATACCCAATGGCCTTGCCTCTTTCCCAATCAACATTTCCAATGGACTAGCCTTAGTGACTCGATTCGTTGTACAATTCAACGCCAACTGAACATCTTTCAACGCATCTTGCCAAGATCGTTTACTTGTCTCCACAGCCGTCAACATTGCCTTCATGGGTACTCATAGCGCGCTCTACCTGTCCATTCGCATGCTAGCGCCAGTTGCTATTAAATGAAAATCAAATCTTTTATTGCAGAGCAAAACTGTCGGAAATCACTACTCGCAAAACTACGGCCCTGATCTGCGATTATCCGATTGGGAATACCAAATAAGGATATGGCAGATTTCACTGCCTCAATGCAGCTGTCTGTATCGAGATTCAAAGTGTGATAAAGATACACGTATTCTTGGGGAATGCATCAACCTGTAACTATCACGTATTCTTTCAGGTCACTCTTGCCACTGAGCTTGCCGCTGATATCGATGTGTACCGTATGCCATGGTATATCGATCTTAGGTATGGAATGTAGTTCTATTTGTGTTTTGCCCGTGGCCGGTTTTGACAATTTACATGTAATGCAATTTTCCACAAACTTTCTACGTGCTTTGACATATTTTTCAAACCAATACTGGGTGTAAACCTTATCTAAAGTCTTCTCCCAGCCCAAATGCATTATAGCTTCGTGTACGTGATTGATGACTGACCATCTGAACGCCCTAGGTGGTATTACAGGTAGGCACCTGGTTCGACCATCTCTTTGTATTTTCTATACAACATAAACCCGCTCTCAATTCATATGTCCTTGCAATCTCATCCTGTAATTCATTATTTTGAAATTTTGAAACTACGTCTGCTAGCCTTTGATCTCGCTGCTGTTCTGCTAAGAGCCAATTATTCGTTATTTCCGCTAGTTCTACATGAAATTCATTTATATTCGTAGCGTTTGCATGTTTTTCAACCGACAATGGATTGCGTGAAAGAAAGATCAACATGTGCCATATCATTTCCTTTTCTATACTCCACACTAAAATCAAATGATTGTAGATAAGCCACCAGCATTTGATTTACCCTAGGCGACAAATCTATCTTATGGCGGCTAGCTTTTAAGGAATTGCAATCGGTGTACACTACAAAAGCATGGCCATGCAGGTAATGGCGAAAATGCTTCACGGCATTAAAAAACGGCTAGTGTTTCCAGCTCATAGAGTGGTATTTTGATTCGGCTGCTGTAGTGCATTTGCTATAATATTCTATCACCTCGGTTTGCCGTTTACCTGTGCATCAATATAGCGCCATAGCCAATCGAACTAGCATCGGTATGCAACCTACCGGGTACCGTGGATCGAAGATTATCAGAACAGAGTCGCTAACTAGCGTTGGTATAATTTTCTGTCGCACCTGTTCAAGCGTTTTGGTTCCCACTCAACCTTGCTGTTCTTAGAGGTAAGAAAATATAATGGCTTCATTTCCTCGGAGAATCTTGGAACAAATTGCCGAAAGTAGGATGACAACCTCATAAACCGTCTCAGTTGAGTTACAGATTGTGGTGGCGACAGAGCAGCCAACGCTTCTATCTTACGCGGATTCGGCCTTAATTCGCCATTTTCAACTTTGAACCCCAGATATTCCACGCTTGGTTTCAGAAATGTGCACTTGGCTATATTAAATGAGAATCCGGCCTCATTAGTACGTTCAACACTCTTCAAGTCTTTCATACGCCTCCTCCCTCGTGCCGGCAACAACCAGAACATCATCGATGTAAACTATGGCATACGAATAGGCCAGTTCTCCCAAAGCTCGTGTTATTGCTCGCTGAAAACAGATGATGCGTTTTTCAAGCCAAACGGCATGGACAGAAACTCGTACTGACCCTCAGGTGTTACAAATGCCGTGCGTTCTATCGAGTCCGAATGTATGGGTACTTGATAGAAACCACTTGCCATATCCAAGCTTGAAAAGAATTTGCTGCCACGCAGTCTGTTGATCTGGTCAGATATCAAGGGCAGCGGGTACTTATCTGCAATCGTATTCGCGTTCAATCTCCTATAATCTACACAGAGTCGATCATTTGCCTTTCTTCTTTACCAGCAGCATTGGACTCGCGAATGGGGAAACAACTCGACGGATGACATTGGTCGCCATAAGGATTCCTGTATTTTGCCTCTCACTAACGTTTTCTCTTCTGAGCTAAGTCTATACGGACGCCTCATTACAGTTTATTGCATCCATCAAACGGTTCCTCACCAGTTACTCGACTATTTGGGATACCCTTTATGAATCTGTGCGCGTATGGCTCCAATAATTTGACTAGTTTGGCCTTGTCTGAGTCATGCAACTCCTGATCATTATTTATGAGCATTGCAAAATCCACTTTGGCAATGTCGGACGTGTTGACAGTTTTGATCTTATATATCTCAAATTTGTTGGCATCCATGGAAACATTAAAACCCTGACTCAGAATCTCGCGGCCGATTAACACATCATGCTTTATACAATCATTCATCACCACGTGAAATAAGATTTCTAGGGGAATATTCACAAATTTTGACAGTTGATGGGGATTTTGCAAATTACATGATGTAAATTTTCCCCAATGCCTTTTAAAACTACCTTATTGTTCAATCTCTTGCCTGCAAACTTTTCAGCCAGTTTTCTTTCAACAATGAACACTCAGCACCTGAGTCAAAGAAAAATGGAACGGGCTCACCAAACTGATACAGGGTTCCTCTCAGCTCCATCACGGTACAGACATCTACCCGCTTCTCGTATGTGGTGCTCTTACTTGACGCTGAGGTACCCTTCGTACATACAGACGCAATGTGTCCAGGGTTGCCACACTTAAAACATGTCACCGCTGCTCGTTCCTTGCCCTGTGACGTGTTGCCGTGCGTCTGATGAACCTTGAACGCGTTCCACTCTCCAGCTCTCCTGTTTCGGCACTCTGCAATTTTGTGTCCGACTTTGCCACAAGAATGGCACCGTATATGCGATGTCAATTTTGCTTCTTTCGTTTCAGTGCCATGACCTTGATCTGCCATATACTGATCACTCCGTTTACCAAACGCAAACGCTCGCAACTGCTGCTCCAATTCGCTGCGTGTTCTGGATATTGGTGGTGAATAACAGGCGCTGCAGTCTGTTGTCTATTTTAGACGTATGAGCAAGCACAACAGACACAGCTATTTCTTCCAGAGTCATCATTTTCCATTTTGATAGCAGTGACGTCACCAAGCGGCTGCCATATACCGACAAACACTCGCTCGGCACCGGGCTGCCATTGAAGATGTTTAGCAAAAATGGCTGCCGGCGTCTCTATTCCCTCGTAGCGCTGAACAAAAAGATCTCGAAACGCAGGCCATTTGATTCCTGTGTAACAAATCTGTGATAGCCACTGTGATGCTCCTCCCTCCAGCGAGTCACTGAGTGCCATCACAAGTGCGCTTGCCCTCTAGCGGATTCTCTGCCATGATTATATCCACCGTTTTGCACCAAACGGCGGCATCTGCACCTACAGCGTCGGGGTTGTATTTTTGGCAAGGGTTACAACTTTGCCTTTTCTTTCATCCGCATATTTTGATGCCTGCATTGACGGCAAGTCTATGAAATTTCGGTTTGGGCCTCGAAAAGTGAAGCCATTGATTTGGCCGTAGAGGGCCTCGGTGGCGAGGCCATCCCACTGATGTCGGAGCATTAAAGGCCCCACGGCAACACGTTTTCTTGTATTTCGTCCGCTACGAAAGATTCTGTGTTGACGCACAGCAAGTCACTGCGCTGCGTAGTTCAATCTCGACTGACTCTCCATTACAACATCTACAGTGCAACATGTCACTGAGACGCCTCTCTCGCTCAGACTATGCTCTCAGCAACATTGATATCGACCAGATATAATTTATTACAGCCACGTAGTAACTATCGATTACTTGTTTTATTTCAAAATACTGGAATTATTTCATAATCTCCGACACATATATAGTTAAATATCCGTAGAACTCAATTTTAAGTTTTAAAAAGACTTTTATTTTACAAACTTAAATATCTTTATGTCACAAGATTTAAAATGAATTCCCCGACTTGGACTTGGGTCTGCTTTGTCCTCAAACGGAACTGGATCTCTGCTGCTGGCTAGTTTCCATGAGCCCTTCTTGAACTCCGGACTCTGGGCGTTGCTTTCCTCGGCTGCATCTTCGTGTCGGTTGCGTACGTGCCTGGATCGATATTTGGGGATGCGTCGGCTTTGATGAAAGGCATCCACTGCTGGCGATCGGTGTTGCATTACATGACGGAGCTTTAGGAATGTGATAATTTTGGTTTTATGTCTAGCTTGATTGGTCCTCATGAGTGGCGTGATTCTAAAGAATCGATTTCTCGAGAGAGTGGCGTGATTCTAATGTTGATGAAACAAAGGGGTCCATTGTTTATATTATGGGGGGCCCCTAGCTTGGAGTATGGGAAGAAACAGTTATTGATTCTTGGAGTGGGGTCCTGTTACTTGTGTGGATGGGGTGGATGAATTGTACATAAACATAATGTGTATGGGATGGGGGATTATGGATATGTCACTCCCCCAACGTTTGTTATTAGCCTGTCCCTAGGCGATTACCCCGGTATAGTGTGACGGGGTGTCAAGTGCGGAGGCTGAGGTTGGTTCCTCTTCTGTTTCTATTATAGGGTTAATACATTTAACCGTGACTTTTTAGAAGTTTTCTTAAATTTAACAGTTACATAACTTAGTAGTACTAATATAATTATGACAAATGAAATTAGTAGACTTATTTGTAATAGGTTACTATATTTGGTGTATTGCATAATTATTTCATTAGTTTGGACATACGACAGTGGTTTTATTTTAGTTATGTTGTTGTTGACATAAACATCTGGGCAAAAATCGAACAGTTTGATATTGTAAATTCATTTAATTGATTGAACAGTTGTAGATTTTATAATGGTATTTCCTTCCGCCATGATTTCTTGGTTTACACACCCCCTGGTTTAGCGTTGTTTTGGAAGATTCCATGTGATTAGTATATTGGGTTCAATAAAGTTTATTTGAAAGTTTTGAAAAGTTTTGGAATATGGACATTTAGTGGGAGTTTGCATTAAAACCCCTTTATACAATTGTCATTGGTTTTCAATTTAGTTCTTTAACAAATGCTTCTTCATTTTTTATGTAGTATTTGTCGTATGTCATATCTGTTAACATGTTATTTAATCTGTCTGGATACGGAACGATTTTATAGATTGGTACTTTTGTAATGTCTTTGGGAATGTTGGAAATTATTAGAATTTCGTTGGTATGGATTTTAGCCATGTGGAGGTTTTATATTAAGTATTTTCTCAGAATTTATTTGTTCCAGGTAGTCTTGTTTTAATAATTTTGGATTAAACATACCGAGCCTAGTTAATTGCATACCTAGTTCTATATCTTCGATATATTCTGTGAAATGTTGTAGATTGAATATCAACATTTCTATATGTTGATTCCTGTCTTTTTCTTCATTTAGTTTGTTTATAACGTTTATTCCTCTATTTACTGCATCTATTACCAAATTTAGTTCATTCATTTGAATGCTATGGCTGGCTAAATTTTCTATTTTTGTTCAAATCGACTTTATCTTCCTGATCTAGTGTTCAAAGAGATATTTGTAGGCTGTTCCTACTATATTGATTAGGCCTCTTTTATTTTTTTGGTTATTTTTTAGCCCGTTCATTTCTCTTTGCAATTTGTCTACTAGATATTTTATTTGGATTATGTCCTGAATTTGGTATAGCTCTTCGGTTTTAGTTACATTAACAGTTAGGGATAATGGTATTCATGAAATTGATAGGTATGTTAATCGATCCAGTTTTGAATATCATATATCCGTTTTGGGATTTTTATAGGATTTATTTCTATGTTTTGGCCCTGTGCCATTACGATGGTAATTATGAGGAAGATGAGGATTTTAACTGTGTTGAAGTTCGCCGATTCCATTAACTTCTCGGTTTCTCTGGAATTTTTATATTTGCTTGTATTAGATTTCTTCTTTTCTTGAATTTTGATTTATAATGAGTTATTTTCCTACCCCTATTCTTTTCTTAATAATGTTTTCGTCTACCTGTCTAATTTCGCCCGTCCTTTGAAAGGATTTGTTACCTTTAGACTTAACTATAGGTGACAGTTTATAGCGGGTATCTACTTCATACTCTATGCGGTTTTTATTTAATTGAGTGATTTTTTTTCAATCGCTTCTAGCTCTTGCTTAAGCCGGTTGTTTTTTTTCTTTGCTCCTGCGTTCTCCGCCCTTTGCTTAAATATCATACAACATTGTTGTCAATTTGTTTTGACCATATCATCGCATCTCTTAATTTGATTATACTTTGTCACCAGTGTTTCGTTTGTAAACTAGTGCTTAATATAAATACAATATCTTCGCAACGTACCGCATCGGACTCGTGCAGGCAATTTGTTATTGTTTTTTACCCAGTCTGCTTTTTGTTATCGTTTCATCGGTGTGCACTGTTTCTCGCGCATCAGCGTTTGCATCGCCCACACTCTCTCGAAAGCATAGCGGGCCTGCTGCTCGCATTGTTTGCTCTCACTCTCTCTGGATTGCCTATACTCTCCCTCTTTGTGGACTATTCTTTTGTGTCTCTGCTTTGGTGAGTTTACTGCTCGTTTCCTGCACTTCGTTGGATCATCTGCTCTGCATTATTGCCTCTGCTGATTGTCGGGCTCGCTCTGCTGTCTGCTCTCCCATTTTACCTGCGCTCTCACTCTGTACTTTTATTATTCGTGCACAGTGATTCTACTGCTGTCAATAATGGCAATCGTTTGCAGTGCAAAGAAATGTGAATTCGGTGGTGTAATCATTGGTGATTCATTCCTCAGCTGCTGGCTGTGCGACAATTTTGCCCACATAAAATGTGCTGGTGGCGGAAATTTTGGCCGGCTAAACGATCTGATCTCGAAACGCATGGGCCTGTCTTGGTCATGCCTGGCTTGTCGGGGAGATTGAGGCCGAAATGCGCACATTCATGAGACAGACTCGATCTGGGTTTCTGGATGTTCGGAAACAATTTGTGGCTCTCAACGATAAATTTCTAGCCCTTGAATCGCAGTTTCTTGGGCTCAAACTCTTGAGCGAATCGCCTAGAAGGAAAATTCCGCATAATGATACCAATCTCTTGCAACCTAATCCGATTGGTACGCCTGCCCTCCCACCTTCATCCATCGGAAGCATTTGTTACTCCGTGTGGTCATGCCTCGCCGTTATCTGTAAACCCGCCAACGGCGGATCCGGTGTTCTTTACACCGAGCAATGTGCTTCCTTCGAGCATCCAAGTTCCTAACAGCATCAATCCCATCCCTGCAGTTTTTGCTGCCATCACTTCGACGTGGTGAGTGCTCCTAGTGCGGGTGTGTCGGTTGCTGGTGTGTCTTGCCAATCCCTGCTCCAGCCGCTGCTGCGGATTCTTCTGCCCCAGGACCGAGATCTCTTTTAGGAGTGGCTCCACCATCTCGATCTCGCTCGGGACTTCAACTTAGAGCAGTTGTCCCTCGGGAGCAATATTTGTTTCCGTCTTATTCCTGAGGCTACAACGGAGGACGTTAAACAACATCTTTCCTCTAAACTTAACGCTTCGCCTGATGATATAGTTGTGACTAAGTTACATTTTAAACACAAGCGCAACATATCATCCTTTAGTCTTCTCTCCTGATTCATACTATCCAAATCTCTTGGAACCGTCAATATGGCCTGAGCATACTATTATGCATGAGTTCCTTCACAAAGATTCGAACTCGAGTCCTAGAATTACCGAACCTGCTGCTTCAAAAACTGATGTACCATTTTTCTATTCACTATCAGAACGTTCGCATTTGTTGGGCAATTGCGTCAAGTCATACAAATAGTGCGTCTTTTTGATTTCGATGCCATTGCTTTTACCGAAACCTGGTTTAACTCTCTTTCTATCAATGATCATGAAATCTTCATTTGATAATTACACTCATTTATAGAATGGACCGCCCATCTTTTTGGCAGGTGGGGTTCTGATTGCAGTCAAATCTGTTTTCTCATCTGAGTTATTCCCATTCAATAACATCCATGGAATTGAATTTGTTGCGATCAAAGTTCGTGTTGGTTCGGCATTTTTTCTATTTAACCTGCTCCTACATTCCTCCCAGGTCGGATGCTGAGATTTACTCAAACCACTGCTCAGCAATTGTACTGTCGTATCTGCATTAGGTTGCAATGACCAGGAGGTATTGTCATGGGGACTTTAACCTCCCATTTCTTTCTTGGCCTTGCGATGACGCTAACCTTTTGTTTCCCAATTGCCACAATGACTTTTTATCAATGGGCTAATTTGATATTTCCTTGGTCCAAATTAATGCCGTCAAAACATTAGGGACAGACTTCTTGACCTCATGTTTGTTAACGATCTGCCTCTTGCTACGATCTAGAGTAAAGCCCCAATATCATTCCCTGAAGATCCTTACCATCAACTTTGTCGATATCCTTTGAGTGTACCTGGATCTGGATTTGTGCTGACAGTTCCATGGCTCCTTGCCACATAAAGTGTTTTCATAAAACAAACTTTATCGATTTTAGATCTACATCGCGTGTTGATTGGTCGTTTCTTTATTCATTACCGAACACGCAACTGTTAACTCGTTTTATAGCGCTATTTACTCCGCCCTTAATACATTTTGTTCCAGATATCACTGTACCCGTATCGTCCAAGCCTCCCTGGTTCACCAAGCATTTGTCATACTTAAAAATAATAAATCAGGCTCTATAAAGTACGAAGTCGAATACGTCGGCCTTAGCTCTATACTCCTCCGCTCGCTCCTGTTCTTACCGTTAATAGTCAGTGTTATAATGCATTACCTTTCACAATGTAGTGAAACTTTTCGGCGATCCTAAAAAAATTCTATTCGTTCGTTAACTCTAAGCGTAAAGTCAAACGCTTTTCCTCCGTCCCTTCATTATCAGAACAGAACAGAAGCTTCTGCTGTTGGTATTGCAAATTTATTGCTACCTTTTTCCAAACAACGTACTCGTCTCATATTTATAACGCATCCACTCCGTATCCGTACCAGCTACCTCAAGCTAACAGCATTTTCTACCCATTTTCGAGGAAAACGTTGTTCTGGAGGCTTGTCATCTATGGACTTCATTTCGTTTTCTGTGGTCCAGATAAGGTACCAAGTTGCATTTTTAAACACTGTGCCTAGTCCCTTTGCAAACCTCTTGACCTCTCTTCAAACCCTCTTGGTAAAAAGTTCCTTGTCTTCCATTAATTTTGGAATGAGTCCTTCATCATCTGCTTCACAAAAAAGGTTCAAGATCAAAATATTGAAACCACGTGGTATCGCAAAGCTTTCCGCCATCCCGAAGCTTCTTGAGTTCCTGGTAACCCGGCAACTGCAACATCTTTGTTGCAGCTTGATATCTCCGTCGCAACACGGTTTTTTCAGACATCGCTCAACATCGACTAACCTTCTTGAGTTTTCTAACCTAATCCACCGTGGTTTTCAAAGTGGTTTGCAGACGGATGTAGTTTTACGGACTTCAGCAAGGCATTCGATTCTGTGAACCATGCTCTGCTTATTCACAAGCTCTCTTTACTAGGGTTCCCAACGAATCTTCTAGATTGGATTTTGTCCTATCTCTCTAACCGTACTCAACGTGTTTTGTTTTCTAATGTGTTATCAAATATTGTTAATGTTACTTCAGGTGTGCCACAGGGAAGTCATCTGGGCCCGCTTCTGTTTATTCTATTTGTGAATGACCTTCCTCAAGTGATATCATACTCTACTACACTAATGTATGCTGATGATGTTAAAATCTGTCTGCCTTACTCTGATTGGTATTTGCACACACGCCTTCAACTGGATCTAAGTGAACTACTACTGTGGTGTTCAACTAATCTTCTTTTTTCTGAACCTTTCTAAATGCAAACTTATGACATTTTACCGTCGCGCTCCACATTTTGTCTCATATGCTCTAGAAATCATGTCCTCGAGCGAATTTCGAGTTCAAATGACCTCGGAGTCCTTTTGATCATAATATGTGTTTTAAAAGCCATATAGCTGCAACAGTCAATAAAGCTAAGGGTGTTTTAGCGTTCATTAAACGTTGGTCCAAGGAGTTTGACGACCCGTACGTTACGAAACAACTATATATCTCGTTAGTACGTCCTATATTGGAGTATTGTTCTTGTGTTTGGAGCCCGCAGTATAAAGAGCAGCAGGTTGTTATTGAATCCGTGCAAAGCAATTTTAATTTTTGCCCTTCGTAACTTTAACTGGGACTCGGGTAGAATCTTGCCACCCTACCGGTCTAGGCTTAATCTTATTGACCTGCCGTCGTTGCACCATCGCAGAGTATGCAACGGCGTAATGTTCGTGCACAAGCTCCTTCTCGGGATTATTGACTCCCATACTCTCTTGGGTCAGATTGACTTGGCCGTCCCATCTAGACCTACCCGTACTTTTAGGCCTATCCGTTTACCCATATGTAGGTCTAATTATGCCGAACATGAACCTTTTAGGGTTTTATGCCATAATTATAACTCCTCTGTCATATCCTATCCCCTGAACTGTCTCTTAAACTAATTGCATGCAATATTTATAATCACTTAAATTTAACTAATTTTTAACTACTTTTTTTCCTCGTTTTGTAATTAAGTATCATTATTAACAGATAATTTGTTAATTTAATAAATAAATAAAAATTCACTTTATTTAGTTGGGTGTCATAATCAGGTGAGCCTGCATAAAATGAATATATCAGCTGGTGTCCTATTTGTGGTATTATGTTTGGTTTTATGATTATAAGTATAAAGAATTAATTCAAACTTCGTGAATCTATCTTCTGGGTTATCCTCGCTAGATATTATTCTTAATTTTTCATTTACTGTTTTATGAAATCTTTCTACGTCAGATATTCCATTTTGCTGGAAGTGATCTCTATTTTGACGTTTTCCGCATTCAGCCATGCTTGCAATGCTGTACACATAAAAGCTGAATCTTTGTCGGCTTTGATTTTCAATTGGTTTGCCCATCTCGTTAAAAACTTTCATGATGGCTCTTTTGCTTCTAACCAGTCACGACTTTTTACTTCTACAAAGAGTGGCAAACTTCGAGTATACGTCAATACATGATAGGAACTGTTGGTTACCAACCATATAGAAATCCATGACGTATTTCTCTCTGATGTTCAGTATTTCCGGTGTAGTTTCGAATGCCAACTTCGTATTTCTATGCTCTGTTTTGGCAATATTACAAGTAGGACATTCGTTTATGATGTTTTGGATTAGTTTTGATAATCCGGGTAAAAGTATTTTCCCTAAACCAATTGACCGTTTTCTCTATCCCTGGATGGAGTAAGCCTTTATGATTCTTTAATATGGTTTCTTTAAATTCAGCGTAATTCTGAATATCTAGGAGTTTCGTGCTTGATTTAATATCTTTGGTTATATTGTTAGAATTAATGATTTCTAAATAGGCTTTTTGGAATAGAGGAA
>VHIG01000080.1:0-25268 GCA_008121275.1 Drosophila lowei | reverse complement strand
AACAGTTATTTGGATAATAGGGAGAGAGTGATAGCTAAAGCAAAGGCTACGAGATAAAGAGCGGGCTAAACTCAGCGTGAGCGTACTTACAGAAAGCAACACACAAACACACGATTAACCAACGCACAGAATTAATTTCAAAAAAATCAAATTTTTAATAATAACAATAGGCATGCACTCGCGTTATAGGACAGATTTTCTACTGTAGGTTAAATGAGGATTTTAATCGAGGTTTATTTTGAAAAAACACCGGCTGTATTTGCAAAATAAAAGGAAAAGAAGCGGAGCGCAAAACAAAAACACGTCTGGTCACTACAAAGAGAACGAACGAATTGTGCTAAGAAGACAGTTATAGTAAAAAATATCAAACTAAGTATCCAAATATTATCAGCAGCGTAAGTTCATTTCAAATCGCCGAGGCACCAACCGTTCTACCCCTCCCCCTGCACCGTACAACGCATACCACGAGGCGATTCTCGCCCAAGCCCCGATCCTTCCTCTCTGCAACAGGCCAACTCCGACGTCTCCTTTACAGTTCCATCCTTCTACAAATTTCTTGTTGATTGACCCCTGGACGTGACTGAGCTTACCTCAGCCTGAAATAGGTCTAGCACAAGCTTTCCCCTTAAAGTCCGTGCAATCACAGGCCATCCCCTGCGGTAACATAAAACGAAGAAAGAAGACTGGGTGATTTGAGCAGTGTTGAGTTTTTGTTGTTTTGGTAACACAAAAAACTCTACACGGGCAACGATAAAAATAAATACATTAGGGTTGCGCTTATTAATGAAAGTTTAATTTTCAAAGGTCTCAGGGTCTAAAAGTGTTCCTTTTGTTATAAAACAATAAAATATAAAGTTTTAGCCCGATTCGACAACGTTTAGAGGTGCCGACTTGAGGTCAAAGTTGAAACATACGATACTTGGCCAATGGTTCCAATGGCAGCTATACTATATATCGCTCTGATCGGATTGCATTTTTTTTGTAATTTAGAATATTCAAATATAATCCATCCCCTAAAATTTCAGCTTGATTGGTTATCATTTAAGCCAACAATAGTTAACCGTCAGCTTTGTTTTTATATTAAGGCATTTTTATTATTCAGGGGATATAGACTAGCATATTCTTTTACGACGTTTAGCAACTTCTGAAACTCATCTATTTTTTGGTTAGTATTTGGTTATTGTCTTGCATAAGTTTAACAGCACGTTTGGCTGTATCATTAACCACTTCTAAATGTTTTAATATATTTAAAGCATTTTGAAAACCTTCATTACTATGCCATTCTGAAGGATCTTCAGTTAAAACACTGTAACGAACCGTTCTTTTCCGTCTGATTCTGCTGGGCCGACTCAGCGGTCGGTAGGCTCGCTGCAACAAATTTATGATTTTGCCCCAACGACAAGTATAACAGCAATAGGTGGGTTCAAATGCTGCTTTATTAGTATCTTAACTCTATCTTACGGGCTATCACACTGGGTATTCGTAACCCAATCCCTTCCTCCCCTCGGAGCTACTCCAAAGCCTGTCTCCGCCGGTGCTACCGCTCGGGGTTCTGACTAGGCTCCGCCTCGTCCCCCCTTTCAACTCCGCACACGACTGTTGCCCGCCTCCCGACAGTCGTCCTCGGACGAGTCAGATCTGGCAAAGAGTGCAACGTTTGTACCTGATGTAGCTTCAGCACATGACTCAAATGCTGCCCCCAAATGTATTTCACTAGTGTGATGTCTGCATGATAGGTATAAGAGTCTTTTGTCTAATAGTTTATCTAGGCAGAATGTAGCGCCGTTAAGTTGTCAAAACAGGCTTTTTTAATATGATCAACTACTCAAAATTTCATTCCCGTTCCGAATGCATTTTGGGTAGACGAGGGTGGCAATTAGTCTAAAAAGCTGAATGTTAACTATTTATTTTTGGCTTGATTTAATATTCTAAATCACAAAAAAAATTCAATCAGATCAGAGCGATATATAGTATAGCTGCCATAGGAACCATTGGCCAAATATCGTATGTTTCAACTTTGACCTCAACTCGGCACCTCTAAACGTTGTCGAATCAAGCTAAAACTTGTAGTGGCCAGTGAAGCAAACCCAGATTAAATTCCCTAATAATTTCCCAGATATAAAGCAGATTCAAATCACGCGCCAACTTGATTCGTTCGAACACCAAGGCTTTAAAAACAGCTACTTCGAGTATGGAGCTTTAATTGCTCGAAGGTTCTCTTTTCGTCTCTCGAGACTGAATTCCATGGAAGGGTCCCGTTAAAGCTCGTATATGCCGCTTAAGCCGACAGCGACGGTGAACACGCGGATCAATTCCATTTTTCTCCCAAAACACTTCGGTTGTGCCTGTGCCAATAGTGCCAAATTCTAGTGAAAGTCCACGTGTCCCTGTATTACCTAATACATACCAAATTACATAACTGCAAGTCGGCGGAGAATCGACTAACAGCAAGATCAAGCTATATTGTGTGGTGAAAGTGCAAAAGTGCCTAGGAATTAAAGTGGAAATTTATGTCAGCTAAAATTGTGCAGAAGATGTGAATCCAAGATCAGGAATCGAAATCTAGGGTGACCTGTGTTGTGGACAACATGTGATCATCGAGTCGTGAGTACGAACATACCCGCGAAATAGCAGGGTATAGCAGCAGTGCAGCGCAATGAAAGGGAGAGCGTGATAACTCACACGCCAAGAGCGAGCTTTCGTTCGAAGAGAATTCGAGCATATGCGTGCGTATGCACACACATATAAACGTGCATTTATTTGATCATCGACATTCTCTTTGCTTGTCTTGTTCTTTTCTTTTGCTTGCATTCTTGTGTTTGCACTTCAATTAAATTTGACTTTAAATGTAAAATCATATAGACATATACATTTATATTAAGGAAGATCGTTCCTATAGAATTAATTTCTTTATCATATTATATATTAAGTCATTTCCTAATCAACTCAATGTTAAGCCTTGATTAACTCTGGCAATGTCGCCCAAAATATCATTCTTTAATTCTTTACTATTTTTATATAATTAATATTGTTCCACAGCTACCGAAGCAGTTCATTGGGCCCAACGAGCTCGTCAAGGAAAGTGTTTGAATTTGGTAATGATTATTATTTTCGTATTGAATGGAAATGTTGACCTTCGTGAGTAAAAAGGCTCAGTTTTGCTATGAATTGCATTTTATATTCTTAAGTTAATGAACCTTTTGTTATAAATGAATCTCTTGAATCTTGATTAATAGAACCATTTTGAATTAACATGAATTTTGAATAAATAACCACGATTCTGTCTAAGTACATAATGCCAATGATACATCGAGTGTAATAATGCAGCGGTAGTTACGTTAGGGGCCATGCCAACATCGTTCCACGCATTGCCGAAGGTAGGGAGGGTATAGAGGAACTAGTGATCTCCTACACTTATGATCACTAAATTAAATACGCTGTATGTAGGAGGGCGGATCGAGGTTCAATTATCCAACGACGCGGTGTATATTCCAGTTTAACTCCTAGCAGTCGTCACAGAAAGGAAAGGCCGATGGGTTTCGTTGTGTAAATCTATATATTGTTCGTGTATTTAGTGGATATTCGCGCGGTATGTCGGCCGGTTGAAGCGGGGGTGAAAAACGTAACTAACTCTATGCCTTATGATCTATGCTTTATGCTTATGCTTTATGCTGCGGTGAGCGCCGTGTGGATCGTGGATTGTGGATCCGAGCGCCCCTCCGAGCGCGCGAGAGCGAGCCGGGACCGAGGCGCGCGGAGCCGGCACAGTGCGCGGAAACTGTCTACTCCTGGCCTGAACATCCTCCCCCCCCCTTGCAGGATTGCAAAGTATAATCGGGTGGCCTATGGCTGGGTGTACGCCCCGGACCCGATTCATCCAAAAAACAGCGCTCTGGACTTGACAAGGACGTCGACTCAGTATCGCTCCACGGTCGGATAGGCGTGCGGATGCGCAAAACGGGGCTTGCTCTTGAGGAATCTATGGATGGCGCCGTGGGTCCTACGACGGGCGGCTCGCGGGGAGATGAGTGTGTCGTTCGTCGTGGGCCGATGTAGATGGCGACGGTGCAGTCGCGGCTGAGCGGACTGGACGACGACGGCGGCGTTTGGCATGGTTCGGTTTAGATGGCGACGATGCTCCCGAGGCTGAGCGGGCTGGACGACGAGACGCGGGTACGTGGAGTAGCGTGTGGTGGTTCTTGCCACACACCCCGCACAGCCCGCCACTGCGACAATCCTTGCCGGAGTGTTGGTGAGCCAGGCAGTTCTTGCAATACTTGTTGATAAGGACAGCTCGGAGTCTCTCCTCGGGGCTCAGGAGAAGAAATTGGTGGCAGGTCCGTAGCGGATGGACTCCTTGGCAGATTCGGCAACGGTAGGAGCCAATTTCCCGAACACGTCGGTTCTCCATGGTGCGGTTGGCGCGGGGACGTGGGGCCATATCTGGGTGCGGAGAACTTAGATGAAATAAAGGCGTCGAAGACACATTAGTAACGATCTTGGAACGGGTGAGAGGCACATTTAAGACATTGGAAATTGCCGCCCGGTTACATGGTCTGGTGAGGCTATGTTGATCTAAGGACGGATTCACCTTCGAGTTCAAGCTTGAATTCGGACCGGAGCGTTGAGCTTTCATACAGTGCATATTTTGGAAATATTCCCCTCGGTCAGGAGACCGTTCGAGAACTTCTGCGGAGGGAGCTGGAAGGAAATTGCTGTCGTAAAAAATCCCCGAGTCTTCTACCAGTTTGATAGGCCGTCTGGAAATTTGACTCGAAAACGACGAGATTTGATTCATCACCTGAGGCACTGGACCTGTGAGTACCCAGCCGAAAATGGTTTCCTGCCCGAGGAGAGAGCCACAGATGTTGGTCAGTGAGCCACTTAATTGAATGGACGGAAGGATATCCGCTCCAATCAGGACATCTATTTGTGAACTCTCATAGAAGGTCGGATCCGCCCATGAGAGGTTCGGCAGGTCTCTCAAGAACCCTTGCGAGATCGGATGCGATGGAATATTCGCGGCCAATTCCGGAATAACGTAGGCTGTGGCATTTAGTTGTAAGCCCGGCTTAGTCGGAGAGCGGATGAAAAAACTGCAGAGCTTCTTTGACTGAGCGGATACGGCATTATTTAGGCCGGAGACCTGTGCCTGGATACGTTGGAATGGCAATTTGATCATGTCCACAAGACATTCTGTAATGAACGTCGCCTCGGAGCCAGAGTCGATTAGAGCGCGGGCGTGGAAAGTTTTTCCCAGGTGGCAAATATTAACGATGGCCGTGCCTAGAAGGACAGCACTCGTGCCGGAAGCGAAATACGACTGAACGTTTGGCTGGGCTTCGGATGAACTTGGATTTTGTACGCTTGGTACTCGTAAATGTAGCTCGGGCCACGCTGAGGAATTTTGTGCCGTTGTGGAAATCGCCTCGCTGGAGCTTGCTGGATTGCTACGGTGTAGAAGCGTGTGGTGCCGGTCTCCACAAGTGATGCAATTGTGGACGCTTTGGCAATCTCGTATCTGGTGGCCCCTTGCAAAACAGTTCAAACAAAGCTGCTTTTGCTTAATGTAGTCGGAGCGAGCGTCAGCGGGCAGTTGAAGGAAGTGAGGACATAAACGGATTGGATGATACTCTTTGGAGCAGAGATCACATGTGCTCCTCTTTTGATTCACTGTGGTCTCGAACGAGTGGACACTCCTAGGATAAGGACTTCCTTGAGACCGAAACGGATTGCTTCTGGAATTGGTTGAAGTGGGTATGCTCGCCCTGGAGTGGGCCTGAGTCTCCATGCCTGGATGGCCGTCCTCGGTCACTTCGAGAGACAGGTACCGCTCCGCCAGGAACTTGTCCATGGCGTGCCAGGTGGGAATTTCGGACTTGTGCGTCACGGATTGCTCCCAAAGCTCTAAGGTCGTCTTTGGCAGCTTAGCAGAAATGAGGTACACTAACACTCCGTCAGCGAAAACGCTGTCTGTGGAGACCTCGGAGTGGGTGAGTGTCGTGAGGCACTTGTGGACGGCCCTCTGGAGCTCCTTTAGCGCTGCTGCTGACTCGGTACGGATTTGGGGCAGACTGAAAAGGATCTTCAGCTGGGCTTTGAGTATCAGCCTCTTGTTTTGGAAACGCTCACGGAGGGCGTTCCATGCGGACGCGAAACCCTCGTTCGTAAGTGGAGCCTGTGCCACTATGTCGTGGGCCTCACCGCTCGTCTTTTGTTGAGGTGGAACAGTTTTCCACTGGAGCCAACTTTGGGTTTTCTATGTAGATGGCGGTGAACAGATCTCGGAACGTGGGCCACTGCTGGTAGTCCCCACTGAAAACTTCAGTGTCACACGGAGGAAGGCGGCAACCGCCGGAAGTCGGCACTTGAACGGCCAGTTGCGGCGTGTGAGGGACAGTCGGGGGCTCGAGCTGATCGTTCAGTTCGGCAAGGCATTGCGCGTAGACCGCGTAGCAGTCATCGTACATCCCTTGGACATCAGATACACCCTCTGGATCCTCTTCCGCCATCGTCACCAAACAGGCCTCGAACTCCGCGTCCACCTTTGCCCACAGGCTTCGGAGTTGTTCTCGATGGACTTGGGAGAGCGAGCGGGTTGGTGTGCTAGCATCTGGAGCGCTGAGCTTCTGGTCGAAGCGGGTCAGTCTGCTTGCAGCCAAGGCAAACTTAGACCGTGCGGAACTGGCGGCCGATTGGGTCATAGTGCTAGGAACCGTGCGAGGGACTCCCGAGGGGAGCAGCAAGGCCTCGAAGGCATGTGGTGCGTGAGCCCTGGACGTGGTCGGACCTCGCTCAGCTGGGGCCGGACGGGAAGATGGGGGCGTAGTGACTGAGCCGTTGGAGCTGGGTGGATAGGTCAAACTCAGCGAACTCACCCGCTTAAACTTCTTGCGTGATTTCTTCTCAACAGTGGGCATGTTTTGCTGATGGATTTGCAATAACGCGTATCAGAGTCGCAAAGGTAGGTGAGCGGAAATGGCGACGTGGAAGTTCAGAACTACGAACCGTGGATATGTGGTTTTGGTGGAATTTATTGCAAGTATTTATATAATAGAAGTCGTACACCGTGGCCGGAATATATAAATATAAAATACTACGATCAAATAAAAATATGTCCAACCAAGAACGACTATTGAGGATGAGCAATAATATTGAGGCACAAGGTGCCACTATATAGAGTCGGTTGCAAAACAGAATGTTCAAAACAATATACCCTTGAAATGCAGGGTAGCGCGTCACTTGGCGTTCCGTTACGGTCAAGCGCGGCACCGAAAAATATTCTCGCACCAACAACAACGCAAGCAAACGGTGGAGAAGCGAAAGCGAAAGGAAAAAACGAAAAGAATGCACCGCTGCTGTTGCTTGTATGTGTGTGTGTGTATGGATGTAAGTGCTAGGTACCGTGGCTTGGATTGCGTTGCTTACACATATGTATGTATGTTTGTGTGCATGTGCATTTGTCAGCAACGAAAGCTCAGCTGGTAGCTGGGAGCGGTAGGAATATTATTTACAGACAGCTATATATTAATGTGGGCACTGGATCGGAGGAGGAACGCAGGAGCTAGCTCGGATCAAATTAAACCTTTGGAGAAATAAAAGGCCACAACCGTTGGCAGAACGAAGTATGGTTTAATTTGGAGCTAGAGCGAGAAATGCATATACATATGCCGCGGGAACTCGGACTGGGATGGAAAACTCGCACAAAATCACTGCACTGGTGTTGGGCACAATCGAAGGGTTGTACTTATCTTGCACTTGGAGCGATCCGCCGATGCTGGCTGGGGTGAGCTTCTCCTTATGGGGAAGGCGAAGATCCGGCTCGAAGGACCAATGTATGTAGGAGGGCGGATCGAGGTTCAATTATCCAACGACGCGGTGTATATTCCAGTTTAACTCCTAGCAGTCGTCACAGAAAGGAAAGGCCGATGGGTTTCGTTGTGTAAATCTATATATTGTTCGTGTATTTAGTGGATATTCGCGCGGTATGTCGGCCGGTTGAAGCGGGGGTGAAAAACGTAACTAACTCTATGCCTTATGATCTATGCTTTATGCTTATGCTTTATGCTGCGGTGAGCGCCGTGTGGATCGTGGATTGTGGATCCGAGCGCCCCTCCGAGCGCGCGAGAGCGAGCCGGGAACGAGGCGCGCAGAGCCGGCACAGTGCGCGGAAACTGTCTACTCCTGGCCTGAACATACGCGACTACCGGATTCCTTCTTGCCATCTATGCCGACCGGGGATTGATTACATTTGTGTTTTTTTTTTGTTTTGATTAAAGTAAATTTTTATAATATGGCGAGCACAAGGAAGTATAGGGATAGGAAAGACCCCGACCCCATCCGGCGAGCTGAGCCCAGAGCGCAGTATAGTGCACTAACCCCGATTCCCTTTCCTGCTGAGGCTGCATTGCCAACAAGATTTAACCAGCCCGTGGCCGAATACATTATAAACTTAATATTTTATTGTTTTATACCAAAAGGAACATTTTTAGACCCTGAGACCTTTGATTCCGACACATTTTTTTTCGCCCATACAAATAAGCGCAACTCTAATATACATATATGATGGATTTATGTATCCGCTATTATGCACTATCCACTATTATGCACTTTATTCTGTGTCACTGTCACTTGCTGTTGCCTTTAAATACAAAATTTACAGTCCAACCGGCGGCGCCATGAAATTTAAGAATAGTTTTTCTAAAAAGTTAGCCGAAAACTTTGGGTGGCTGCAAATATTAAATTTATTAGACGAGACGAAAATAGATTCCAAATATATATGTTTGTAGGGGGCGGATCGAGGCTCAATTCTCCAACGACGAAATTTATGGTCCAGTGAAACTCCTAGTAGCCGTCGCAAGAAAAGAAAGGCCGATGGGTTTCGTGGTATATATATGTAGGTGTGTGTATTTGTTTGGGGGTTCGCGCCGTAGGTCGGCCTCTAAGCCTTATGATCTAAGCTTTATGCTGCGGTGAGTGCCGTGTGAATCGAGGATTGTGGATCGTGGAGATCTTCCGAGCGTCCCTCCGAGCGCGCGAGGGCGAGTTGGGACCGGAGCGCACGGAGTTGGCACAATGCCCGGCAATTATTTGCTGCTGGCCTGAACAATATAAAAAAAATTAAAAAAAACAACGAAACACCGTTAGCAATTTGATTTTCAATATGCATGCTGTTACGCAGTTCGTCAGACATTTTTAATACACAGGTTGCCGGGTCAAGCAGCATAAATATTATAAATTATAGCCAGTGGCCTATAGGAAACTCATTTGTTGTTATTTGTCATTTGCAAAGCCCACTGTAAAAATCATATGCTTACGCATGGCAGCGGAATTCTTTCGTCTCTGTACATCGCCTCTATCAATCTTTCGTACAAGGTTTAGCAAAAGCCCCGAATAGCTCTAAAGCACTCGTTTTATCATACTCTCTCGCTCGTGTCTAAGCTTGCTGGATAAGGCTCGGCAATTTTTCCCGTCAGCCCTTGCATTTTTAGCCTTGAGCTAATCGTCGCAGCTATCAGATTAACATCCCGTCATCGATTGTTCACCCAATTACCTACATATGTACAATGTACATACGTAATAAGTCGTCTTACAGATGCCAATAAATTGTGAATCTTATTCAAACTCTCCACTTTCATTAAATTTAAAACTTGCACAGGTGTTGCATCTTAGATGTTTTGATCTTCTTAAATCGCGCACTTTCTGCCGTCGTTTTGCTTCAAAACAATCAATTGAAAAAATAAAGTAATTTTTATCACGCTATATATTTTTGAAGCAACCAGGTCAGCTGTTTTTGTTTGCCAGAATCTATGAGAAAATGAAACATATCGATACCAAAAATTTGTGAAAACTAAAGCACACAAAACAAAAACGAAACTTTTTGGCTGAAAACGCATAAGTAAGTGGAAACCGGAGCCTCAGACAAGACTGACATGAATAAGCAAAACAGCAACACATACCACAGTTCAGCTGTCCAGCATAAATAAAAATGGAAGGAGATTATTGTTGTTTTATATTTTATTCATAAGCTTTTGAACTAACTCCCAAAATCACATTTTACCGTTACATAACACTTTGCCGCTGATATCAATATTAATACCATTCAGAGAAATATCTATTCCTCTGCAATTCAATTTGCAAGTCATGCAGTTCTCAATAAACGTTTCTCACTTACTTATTCTTATACTTATACTTATTGCAGAATTTTGCAGGAATAATTTATTTTGGTTTAAATGCATTTAATTAGGCTCGGGACACCAGGGACTCGCGGGGAGAACCAGAGCTGTAGGCGGTGAAGACGAGAATGAAAAAACAACCATCTATAATCATTTCGATATTGCGACTGTCTTCAAGTTTATTTATTGGCCAGGTTATGCTGCGGCCAGGACCGCTGTATTGACATTCCGGCCGCCTTGAACGACCGCACGTCGGTCTTCAATCTGATGGTAGCCGAGCCAATGTGTGAATTGGGCGTTTAGTTACGCCCTCTCCTGTCCGCACTCTGACTTTTCCATCCGCTCCTTCAACGACACTGATCACCCTGCCGGTGATCCACCGCTGCGGCGGCGTGTTGTCTTCGTGGACCACCTTTAGACAATCGAATGGTTGGAGCCGCAATATATGCACATTGGATCGATATATTTTTCTGCCCTTGCGCAAGAAAACGACAACCTGGTGTTTTTCTTGCTGGTCGAAGGGATGTTGATCTTTGGTTCTCCTCTTTCTGTGGAGGATTCCGCCCATTTAAAGTTTTCGCACAATCGGACCAGCGGGCCAGCACATCATAGTCCAGCTGCTCCTTTTATTTCGATTTTGTATATGAATCTACCTTCGACAACGCCAGATGTATGATCATGGCGTTAGCAACCTCTCGCTTGTCTCCTAATGATAAAAGCGACTCGAAATCTATAACTAATCGCAGAGAAAGGCCGGGATATCAAACAACTGGCCAAGTGTATCGAAATAGATTAAGCACGTGTTGTCATACACCCCCTTCAAACTTGCTAAAGCCTTTGAATAGTTTGCATCTGAAACTAGAAATGCCTGTATAGTTCCCAAGGCTTCATCAGACAAGCACTAAAATGAGATGGTTGGCAACTTTAATTTTGGCAAAGTAGAGTGCGGTGCTGCACGGGAACTGAGTTTCCGTGTGGTTGGGAAGACCTGTTTGGCGCTGCTGACATGTACAAAGCCTTTGTAACCACACACGTTTGTTCTAACTCCGACCTTTCCGAGTTATCTGGATCTAAACTGTCGATCTCGGACTGCAGGGCCATTGCTTTGGTTATGTACGAGCCTAAGACTTCCAAACGACATTGGACATCTAGCGAAATTGCACCCTCATTGAAGACTATTCTCATTCGGTTAATATCTTCGCTAACCTTTTCCCGCTGCGTATATAATTTGGTCAGCTTCGCGCTTCCACACATCCCGCCAGCGGTTGGCTTCTCTTCACCAGTCCTTTGGGCCATTTTGTTCTAATTATGAAATAAAATGCTGAAATTAAATGCACTGCGTTTAAACAGAACAATATTCGGATTAGCGGATTAGGTTCGATTCGAAACGCTTGAACGGAAACACTTCGTGTGTTGTGAACGTTTTGGAAATAAGTAGCGAATATGGAACAATCCAACTGTTGTCGATAACGACAATCCCTATCCCTACGTGATAGTTCGACCGTTATCGTCGGGTGACCGACGACGATACAGTGGATAACCGTCGTTTCCAGAACACTTGCCGTCGACCATGGAAGATGATTGGGGATCGATGGCGCCACACGGTCCATGAATCATATTTGTAATTACGACATCATGTAGGTCTGGGTCTACTTGGTCTGATTGAATTCTTTCCATTAACCAAAGAAGAATGGTGCCATTCGATTGAATACATCCAGCATCGAGTATCTCCAAAGACGCGTTCTTTAACAATGTAGTTCATCAGGGACCTCATTTTTTGCTGAATACACATGCTGTGATGTCGTGTCGATCACTTGATATTTGTCCGAGCTGCAGCAATTGAACAGTTTATATCCATTTTAGATTACATGTAAAAGTAATGAAGAGATCTGGCCGACCGTAATGACGTATGTCATATGTATGTCATTGCATCTTGCGTATATTCATCCATATGTAATTTACCAATATTATCACTATTATGCATCACGTAAATGTATTCGGGCGTTTCGCCACAAAGCAATGAACGCAATGGCTCATTGGCGGAGTCAATAATGGCAATTTCACTTTTCCACTAAGGCAGCAAGCCCGACCGTTTCTCCGGAAAACTTCAATGCGCCACAATATTCGCAAACAATGTCCATTGGCCCAATGCAAACGCCAGGATGCAAGCAGTAATCAGTGCTGCAATTGTATCGAAACGCTGCCCGATTAAAATCAGCTCTTGATAAATCTATTCTTCTGCGTCGAATATTATCTACTTGTTGATTTCTGTTGTTCGCTCGACGATTTCGCATTCCCAAACAAGTCGTTAGATAGATTTAAATCTATTTTAATCTAACATGCATTGCAGTCTGTATAAATTGTAAACTCACGACCATGAAGGTAGGTGATGAAAATTGTTATGGGTTTTGGAGAGAGCCGATAGATGTCAGGGCTGGAGAGGAAAAGTCAGCGGCATATGTTGTGGATCCTGGGAGGCAGTGGCAGAGTTGCGTGGGAAGAAAGGAAACGGGACACAGCGGAGCACCGACTGGGAACACGCCTCTGCCACTACCCCACCGACATCCACCGGGAATGGAATCCCGATCGGACAATTTTTAAACAAACACACATACACGAATTAACATCACGCACCTTCATCCACACACATAACCCAAGCACGTATACCCTCATTCACCTCATTCATAACACATCTCAGCACCCACTACACACATCTAAGCCCTTCCGACCCACATAATAAAAACACCACGATTAAACAAAAACACCACGATTAAACACAAACATCACGCATAACACAGAAGCAACCAACTCTTGCAATAAAACTGGCAATTCGGCCGAAATAGAGTTAACTTTTTTGTTAGCATAATTTTTGTTAGTATTTGTTTACTTTCATTGTAAATTTAGATTGTCAATTAACATTGTTCAAAATAAAGAAAAAAAGAATATAGGAGCGCTTTAAAAAAATGAAAAGTAGTGCTTATGGAAGGAAGGGATCCCGCTGCGGATAATGATAACTATCCCCGCTGATGAGAGTGTCAACGAGGACAGCAGCTATTCGGTAGTTTAGATTTGTTTTTCGTATGTTTTTCTATTGTTTAGAGTTTATAGTTAAACTGTGTAGAAAGAAGAATGTACAATTCATAAATTTTCTGCTACTGGCAAGTTCGCTAACACAAATCAAGACAGAAGAAAGTTAACTTAAATTATTCATTGATGAAGATTTGACTTCGGAAACACAAAAATCAAAGAAAAAAAGGTGGAAACACTTATTGTAATCGCGGCAAAGGCCAAGGAAAGATTCAAGGTCGGAGTAATGGAGGAGGAGGCTAATGAGGGCCTCGGATTCAACATCGCCTAAGAGAAGTTTATGGAGAAAGAGAATTATTACTTATTATTATTATTATGACATAGACGAAGAAATGCCTCTCGGAATTAAAAGTTTTATGTCGAATGGTGATAATATTATTTGTTCTGGCGGAATTAGTGAATCTAAGAATTTGGTGCAGGTATTCGGGTTGTTTGGTGAATATTATCTTAAAAAGGAATGTCAGCATCTTATAGTCAATCCATTCAAAAAAAATTCATTTCGAATATTTTGAATGAGAAAGCTGAAATTCTGTCATTACGGCTTAACCCAAACATATATCTAGCTGTATTATTAAAGCACACGTTCAACTTTTGCCTGTCTGCGTAACTACAGTTACCAAATGCTTCTATCCCATAGGTGAGTACAGGTGTAAAGTAGTGATCCTAGGCTGGGGTTTGTTTCAGTCTGGCCAGGGTCACCGACAGTTTATTTGTAAGTTGCTAAGACGTTGAGACTGGGGTCGTTAGCGCAGTGATCGCCGAGCCGCCGTCAGCGACGGGGCCTTCGGGACAAATTATGGTGTCTGAGGAGAGGGGAGCGGACGTTGAGCCGGGCGGCGCGATACTCACCACAGGCGCTGCGCACCCCGACTCCAGCAGGGTAAAACTCCTGTTGCCAAAGCCGAGGCGGGCCGCGTGTCCGGTGAGGAGATGGAAGGAGGGGAAGGGGGGGAGGCGCAACTCCAGCAGGGTAAAACCCCTGTTGCCAAAGTCAGAGCGGGAGCGTAGGGGCCGGAAACAGTTAGGAAAAAGGAAGGGGGGGAGGGGGGGGGGGGGGAGGATGACCGCGGTCAGTGGTCCGACCGGAAAAAACAAATGAAAGAAAGGGAGTTCTTAATTGTACGATCGAAGTTTATTGTTCTGGTTTCCCTCGCACTCCCTTCTACTCCTTCCACTACCTTGCCCATCGGCCAGCTCACCCGCGGATCCGGCGCCTGTGTTCCTGCAGCTCGTCCATTCTTCTCTTTCTTTGGGCACACGGCCGTTCAACACTTTTTTTTTTCTTTATGCACTGTCCGCGGCGTTCCGTCTTCGCTCGCTTCCAAAAATTGACTCCCGCTCTCGCCACGGTCGCTCGACGCTCACCCCACGCCTGACGCTCGTTTTCGGGCCAACGGGACTTTCTCGAAAGAGATCCGCTCTGTTGCGGCTGAGCATGGTTCTCTCTCCTCGCTGTTCCCTTTGCGGCTATTCCGTGTGAGCTGGCCGTTTGGCGGGATTTCGGCTATGCGAAAATGTACTAGCTTATTTACTAACATAGAATATAATCTTGACTGCTATAAAATCTCGCTCCATTGCGATGTGCCATATTTTCAGATTGTCTTATTAATCAAATAATTCTTGTTACGATGTGAGGCTCCCAGTATGGGTCCTCACACCCTCTCCTTGCTTCGGGGGGCCCGTGAGCGAATAGTCACTTTGTTCGTCTTGCTGATGTGGACCTGGAAGAAGGTGTTTTCCGCCTCTGCTAAGAATCGGACATCTTTACGCCGCGGGTTGACGAGTTGTGCCAGGGGCCTTTCAGGGTGTCTGGCAGCCGGCCGTCGGGCGTACGTACTCTCCAATCCGCCTCTCCACTCACCCAACGAACAGCTGGGGTGGGGGTCGACGTTGCTAGTATCTCCGGACTGCCGACTTCGAGATGTAAGATGGCGTCAAAATCGCTGACGTCCGGTAGTTTTGCATCTTCGGTGGCGATGTGTTCGGGATGTGGGACGGCGTCAAAATCGCTGACGGCCGGTAGCCCTGCATCTTCGATGGCAATGTCTTCGGGACGTAGGATGGCGTCAAAATCGCTGACGGCCGGTATCCCTGCATCTTCGGTAGCGATGTCTAACCCGTCTATCAGTTCAAGGAGGTTGGGCATATCAAAGGGCCCCGAAGAGTGCCGGAAGCGGTGGCTCTTCCCAGCGGAGCACCTCTTTTTCGAACTCCGTCGGCTCGAATTGCTGTTGGTATCTGCGTGCGGTGGCACCTGGCGGCCCGTCAGGAATAGTGACGGCCTCTGCCCCCTCGTCGGGGCTCGGACCAGGAGCGGTGAAGTCAGCTGCTTCTCCTACGGTGGCGTGTCCAGGGCCCTCAGCGTGCTCTTCGACGACCTGTTCGGGGTTGACTCGGCTGGGACCCTGAGCGTGGGTGAACGGGGCTTCGGTGACGTTGCCAGGACTTGGGTCCCGGGCGTTGGCGGCTGCGTCTCCCGTAATGTTGACGTGATCGAGGTCCGAATTGTGAACCCCGATGATCTGGTCTACGCGTGGCCAGCTTACGACGTCGCCGCATAGATTTTCCCAGCTGAGGACCTCTGGGTGGACTTGGCATTCTCGCGGAGTGGGGCGAAGAATCAGTTCCTCGATGACCTCCCAGTCGACTTGGGGCGCGGACTTGACTTTGGTTGCGGTTCTCCGTCGGCGGGGGTCTCGAGCGTTCGATGAGCTGTGAATAGTAATAAGCTTGTTGACTACAGGTAAGAAATATTTTGATACCCTACGAGTGCGGCGGAGTGGTTATAGACTTAATGTGAATCTCCAAAGGGTCGGCCCCGGTTGGTCGATATCTTCGGGATCTCGTGGTGTGATGGTCTTTCAGTGGTGTGATGGTCTTTCCGTGGTGTGATGGTCTTTCCGTGGTGTCTTCCGGGTCCATCTCTGTCGAGTGTGTACGGGCCCGCCTGGAGTGTTCCCCCGACGGGGCGCGGGGACGTTGGCCTACTAGCAAGTGGCCCCCCTCACACTCATAGTCTTGGCATCGACGCTCATCGTGGTCATCTCGTCTTCTGGAGCAGCCACGCACGCCTCGTTCGTTGCGTCGATCCTCGTAAGATATCCGGGTCCCTGAAGCGGATGTGTCCAGGAGAAGCAGCCACGCACGCCTCGTTCGGTGCGCCGTTCCTCGCAATATACCCGGGTTTTGGTTGGTTGGTTTCGTCTCTGTGTATACGGGGTGTAAGCATCGTTGTGGTGATTTGAGTAGATCCGCGTTGCAATCAGGATTGTTGCTTATTGGTTCGGTCAGGGTCGTCTACACTGTCTGTCCTGATCTGGTTGGTTTCTTCGTCCTTTTCGTCTTCGTCGATGGTCGGGTAGAATCCCTTCAGGTCTTTCAAATTGGCTGAACGCTGCTTACGTCCGTTTAGAACCTGCAATTGGACGAGATTCGGAGAGAGGAACTTGGTCACCCGGTATGGTCCCTCGATTTTGAGGCCAAATGCTTACTAAATGCGTCGAAGAAAACGAGGAGGACGGTGTTTCCATGCTTGGAGCGGGGCTACGGCCCAACAAAGTCGGCGCATAGCACGCTGAAGAGTTTGTCAACGTGTCTGGTAAACATTTTCCCCGCCGGCTTGACCTGGCTCACCTTGTATTTTTGGCACACTACGCATTGGCGAACGTATCTGGCGACTTCTCAGAACAGGCCTGGCCAGTAATACTTTTGGGCGACTCGTGTGCTTGTTTTCGAATTCCTAGATGTCCGGCCGTCGGGTGGTCATGGCATTCTTTCAGTACGCGTCGTCTATGTTCTGTAGCGACGCAGAGTTTCCATGGGGTGGAGTCTTCCTCTTCGGGCACGGTGTGCAGGCGTCGATACAGTTGTCCACTCTCGCTTCGGTAATCTTCATATTAGCCCAGTTGCTGCCTGATTCTCGCCAACATTTTCCTGATCCACTTGCACTGTGACTCTTCCTCCAGAGCTTGGTGTAGTAACTCCAATGGTTGGCGGGAAAGTGCGTCTGCTACCACGTTTTGCTTCCCTCGGCGATAGTGGATATCGAATTGGTAATGCTGAAGCTCTAAAGCCCAACGTGCTATCCGTCCAGTGGGGTTGTCGATCGAGTTTATCCATTTGAGGGCGAGGTGGTCCGTGATCACGTCAAATCGGTATCCTTCAAGTAACAGCGCAGCTTGCGGATTGCCCACACGATTGCTAAGCATTCCTTCTCAGTAACGGAGTAGTTCTCTTCAGCTTTGGACAAGCGTCGACTCGCGTAGGCTATTACTCGTTCCTCGTACCTTATCTTTTGTGTAAGAACGGGTCCTAGTCCTTGTTCCCTAGCATCGGTTTGCAATGAGAATTTTTCATGAAAATCAGGGCAGGCGAGAACCGGCGCTTCAGTTAACCTGATCTTCAACTCCTCGAAGGAATGTTCCTGTTCTTTCGACCATTTCCATTACCGATCCTTCCTTAATAGCGCAGTCATGGGTTCTACTATTTCGGAAAAGTACCAGGAGGCCATACCGGTGCATCGGCGAAGTTTTGTGACACCTGTAGGGGGCTTTAGGTTGCGCAATGCGGCGATCTTGCAAGGATCCGTGTGTATGCCATTCCCGCTGATGACGTGCCCTAAATATTTCAGGCTGCGTTTGAAGAAGCTGCATTTGTCCTTGTTGAGTCGAAGATTAGCTTTGCGCAGCCGCTGTAAAACCGTCCCGAGATGCCGCATGTGGGCCTCCACTGTATGCCCGATAACGATAATATCGTCAAGATAGGCGAATGCGTGTGGTTCCATGTCAGGGCCAATCACGCTATCCAGTGCTCGCTGGAAGGTTGCGCCGGCGGAGTGAAGGCCAAAAGGCATCACCTTCCAGTGAAACAATCCGCGGCCCGGCACGGTGACCGCCGTGCATTCTCGACTGGCTGGGGCAAGCGGAATTTGCCAGTAGCCGCTCTTCAGATCCAGGGTCGATATGTACTTGGCATCTCTCAGCTGCTCCAATATGTGTTGAATCCTGGGGAGGGGATACGCGTCGGGGATTGATCGCGCGTTCAATTGTCGGAAGTCTATGCACATCCTGATGTCACCTGTCTTCTTGCCCGCGAGGACAATTGGGGCGCTATGTGGACTCTTTGAAGGTTCAATTTGCCCTTCCGTAAGCAGTTCGTCGACCTGTTTATTAATGACGGCTTGCATAGCGGGGTTTTTTGGATAATAACGTTGTTTTATAGGCTTGTTGTCGCGCATCACGATGGTGTGTTCTGTAATGGGGGATACTCCGCTGAGGCCGTCGAATTGTTTCAGTTCTTGTTACAACCATTCGGTGATCCAGGGTTCCAGGGGTTTGGCGTCTTCGGGCTCGGATCCAGGGGTCAAAACATCGGATAATTGGGGTATACTCACGGTGGCCACTATTGCTCCTTGCGTCCGTTGCTATTCACCGGTGCCCCTACGCTGGGGTCCGTTGTCGCCAGTGCCGGGTTCGAATCGCATTCGTTTCTTGGATCGCTGCTGTACCCCGTGTACCCGGAAGGGGTTTTTCCGCATGGCTCTGGGGTCGAGGCCGGGGAGCGCCAATGTCCATCCGGGTTGGTATTCTGCCGGGGTCGAGATCTCGTCCGAATTCTTAGAATCCCTTGAAGGAACGGCCACGCACGTCTCGTTCGGTACGTCGTCCCTCGCAAGTTTTTCCCACCTCACCACGCACTCCTCGTTTGGCACGTCATTCCTCGTCGGGTCCTGATGCTGGGTGATCCGGTCTCGGCTGAGATTCGTAGGTTGATCCAGGCTGGATGTGGCTCCTATGTCTTGAGACCTGGTATCATGGCTGCGTCTAAATTTCAGGCGCAAGGGGACTCCCCCACCCTGCAGGGTCGCGTCTATCCCGCACAGAAAATCCATCCCGATGAGGACGTCATCCAGCACGTCTTTCATTACCAGCACCGGCATCTTTACTTGTTGATCTCCTAGTCGTTGTTACGCGTCACCTCGAAGTTCACAACCAGTTGCGTTAGTTCGGTGAGAGAATCAAAATCTTTTCGCCTCGTAAACAACTGGTATTCCGGGAGCATGTTATCGTATATCCTTTCCAATTCCTGAGCCTCGGTGTATCCCACGCGCTGCATCATTAGTCGAATGTCCACGAGGTACGTCTTAAACGCTTCATTTGGTCGTTGAAAATGGGATCGGATCTCGTCCTCTAGCCGTTGAAAGTACCGGGGAGGCAAAAAAACTCTGAAAACTCTTTGCGGAAAGTCTCCCATGGCTGGGGACTACTGTCCCTCGCGTTATATACAACCCGGCTTATATTGGGTCTGGCTGAACGGCCAAGCCTCTGCCGACGTCGACGTCTCGGAATCGGCCGAGAACACCACGCGGAAGAGCCGCGGGCGAATGGTGTGACGGACCTATTTCAGGCTGAGGTAAGCTCAGTCACGTCCAGGGGTCAATCCACAAGAAATTTGTAGAAATGGATGGAACTTTAAGGGAGGCGTCGGGGTCGGCCTGTTGCAGAGAAGATGGTTCGGGGTTCGGCGAGGGACTGCTTCGTGGTGGCACGAAGGTAGGGAGAGTGGGACGATGTTGGTGCTTGGGCTATTTGAAATGAACTTACGCAGTTGATGTTACTTGGGTATTTAGTCTGATATCTTCCTTTATTATTCGTATTACTTTACACTTAAAACACTGATTCTTAGATTCGTATCGCGCCTGTACTTTGAGGTTTGCAGGTTTGCATGATTCGATTTAAACGCAAGTTTACGTAAGTTATGATTCGATTTAAACGTCTGCACTCGCGGCCAGGTTTCTACGTAAGCTCTGTTATAGTTCGGTACCACGTCTGTACTCGGGGCCGGGTTTCTGCGTAAGCTCCCTTCTGGTTTTAGCCGGCGCTTATTTATACGTTTGTTACCGCCGTGTCAGCGGGCGTACCTCTACGCAGGACTCGTGTTTCATTCTCCCCGTGATCGTGTGTCGCCTCGACCGTGGGATCCGTATTTTGGCGTCTCGGCGCCTTCGTCGTCTGCGCGTGTTGTGAGCTCTCACGGTGTCTAGTGCAGGCGACCGACGGCTGCACTGAGTCGCCGCTAAGCTTGGTGGTGGGGGGGGGAAGACTCGCATAGCTCGAAATCTTTGGTCGGTGTCTGCGGCGTCTTCCCACGTTGGGCTTTCTGCGGCTTTCGTCGCGCCGGTGTCATCTTTCCGTAGCGGATGGACTCGGACGGCGAGCCTGATAAGCCGGGGAGGGGAGGCCCGCGTGACCTGGTGTGTTTGGTCAGCGTTTTTCCAGAGTCGGCGTGTGTTGCACCTGGCTGTATGGCTTACGGCTAAGGAAAAGTATGGGATTCTGATGTAACATATTTAATATCTTATCTTAGAGTATATCTTGATAGGAGTTGTAACGAACCCTTTTAGGTTCGCGGTCAGTGGTCCGACCGGAAAAAACAAATGAAAGAAATGGAATTCTTAATTGTACGATCGAAGTTTATTGTTCTGGTTTCCCTCGCACTCCCTTCTACTCCTTCCACTACCTTGGCCATCGGTCAGCTCACCCGCGGATCCATTTTTCTTTATACACTGTCCGCGGCGTTCTGTCTTCGCTCTCTTCCAAAATCGACTCCCGCTCTCGCCACGGTCGCTCGACGCTCTCCCCACGCCTGGCGCTCATTTTTCGGGCCAACAGGGCTTTCTCGAAAGAGAGCCGCTCTGTTGCTGGCTGAGCATGGTTCTCTCTCCTCGCTGTTCCCTTTTGCGCCTATTCCGTGTGAGCTGGCCGTTTGGCGGGATTTCGGCTATGCAAAAATGAACTAGCTTATTTACTAACATATAATATGATCTTGACTGCTATAAATCTCGCTCCATTGCGATGTGCTATATTTTCAGATTGTCTTCTTAATCAAATAATTCTTGTTACAATGTGAGGCTCCCAGTATGGGACCTCACACAGGAACAAGGTATCCTTTTGCTATTTGCATCCGAATGTTTAGCGGTATAAATCGTTTGGTAATATTTAGTGACCTTAAGATCCCATAGGTTTTTTCCCTACGGCTTTTTTTTCCGCAATTGGACGTTGACATGTAATGACTGCATCTTTCAAGAGGCAATGCAGTTACTGCACCGTCAAGTGGCCCGTGTGAAACCAGCAGAAGGCTGTTACGCGCGGATCCCAGGCAAAACGCAGCCCTCCTCCCGCCCTACCGACCGAGGGGCGCTGCTGCATAACGCGCGGCGCGTAGCCGAGCCGAACGCGAACATGCAGGAAAGATAGCTGTTAGACTAACGTTCGAGGAAAATTAGCACTAAACTTACTAAGAAACTAAGCATGCAATCAAAATACAAATACCTCTACAATTACTAATTACTAGAAAGGTGTGTAAGGATTAGTAATTTAATAAGAGGAAGAGAATTAGTGGTGGATATAATGTGGTAGAGGGAACTATAATCCGAGCATAAGACCCTAAACGGTTCATGCAAGGAATAATTCGATCTACAAAATTGGAAGGAACAACGGTATAAAATTTCTAGTCAGTCTAATAGGAATCGTGAAGTTTATGCGGCTCAACAGATCAGGGCTGTCTATGTCACCCCTGATCAAAGTTGTGCATAAAAATCACACCAAGCATTTTCTACGGTTAACTAAGGATGGGAGGTTTACTAATAGCATCTTAGCTTTACTAAGATGGCATTCTCACACCCGCATCCCAGTTAAGGCCCCGCAGAGCAAAGAGTAAAAACAAAGTAAAAAGTTTTTCTGTACTGATTCTATACGGTCCTGGTGTACTTTGTACTAAGGGCACCATACACAGGAGCCGTATTCTAAAAATTGGACGAACTAGCGAGGTATAGAGAGTCTTTGTTATATAGGGGGTCGTCAAATTCCTTTGACCACCTCTTTATAAACCCAAGCACGCCCATGGCCTTATTTACCATGGTAGAAATGTGTTCGAAAAACTTTTAACTTTGCGTCTAATAAAACACCAAGATTATTCACCAGGGTAATTCTGTCAAAAGAACCGCCACATAGAGTATAGGGAGCCAAGAATGGGCTAGAACGCAGAAATGTCATTACTTTACATTTCGAGGCATTAAGGCGTAACAAGTTTGCACAACACCATGACTGAAAGCTATTGAGATCGGATTGCAAGCGAGAATGAAGTGAAATGTCCTCATACTGGACACAGAGTTTAACATCATCCGCATACATAAGTACTCGAGAGTATGTAAATACCGAAGGAAAGTCATTAATAAAGAGTGTGAAGAGTAAGGGGCATAGATGGCTGCCCTGTGGTACTCCCGAAGAAACCTTTACTGGTCAAGAGATGGAGTTTTTGAAGAGGACTCTTTGAGATCTGGAACAAAGATAGCTAGAAATCCATCTCAGTAGGTTGGGCGGAAAACCCTAAAAGGTCAAGTTTATGTGCTAGAAGGGAATGGTTTACAGAGTCGAATGCTTTACTGAAGTCGGTGTAAATAACATCCGTCTGTAAGTTGCCTTGAAAGCCTTTAATAATGAAAGAGGTAAACTCTAACAAGTTCGTGGTGGTTGATCGCCGCCTTATAAATCCATGCTGAGTTGGAGATGTAAGTGACTTGCAGAGATGTTGCAAGTGCGGAGTTAAAACCTTCTCAAACATTTTAGGAATAGCGGATAACTTTGCTATACCTCTATAATTTTTTGCATCAGACTTGCTACCTTTTTTATGGAGAGGAATTATAAACGATTACTTCCAGATCGGGGGGAAGCAAGAGGAATCAATGGACAGGGTGAATAGTTTAAGCAAGGGTCCACACAGTGCCCCAGCGCAGTACCTGAGTACACAACCTGGAACCCCGTCTGGACCCGGTGAAAACACCGGCTTAACTAGTCGAAGATCATGAAGTAAAGAACATTCATTTAACAAGGGACTGAAAATGCCGTTCGACTGCAGTTAACCGTATGGGTACGGGTGACCAGAGTAGCTTTCCTCAGAATAGGTCGTTTGGAAAAATTGGGCAAAAAGATCGGCAATTGCCTGATCATTATTTGCCGACGTATTACGAAATGATAGCAAGGATGGTTGTGCGGACGTTCTACTCTTACTGTTAACGAAGCTGAAAAACTGTTTTGGGTCCTGTGAAAAACGTATCCTGCATCGAGATAGGTTGTTCTTATAGCATTGAGCATTAGAAGCTGAAAAGTTTGACCGAGCTATTAAACCAAGGGGGTTTTCCAGATCTAGTCGGACAAGAAAGCGGGACACTAGAATCAAAAAATGTGCCAAGAGCATTGTAAAAAATGTTTGTGCCTTGTATGACGTCAGTGCACAAGTACAAAGCGGATCAATCAAAATCCTAATGAGGTTATTAAGCTTCGCAAACTCGGCTACACGAAAGCAGCAGATACGTTCAGAGAGTCTACTCGACCGATCAATACAGTTGTTCCTATATCTTCGAAAGTAGGTTGGGCTCGGGCTAACAACACTATGGTCGGATGCGATACAAAGTACAGATCAAGCAATCGACCCAAGGAGTTTTGCACATGATTGACTTGAGACAGCGACAGGTCAAGCAAGCCGTCAACAAAGTCATGTCGTGACATGGGCACTAGGATACTAGACTCGTTTACCGAAGATCAAACAGTTCCTGGCAAGTTGAAGTCACCAAGAACTATCATATGATCTTTATCTGTTGGCGAGGAAGAAACAGCGGTTAAAGCGGACAAGTGCTGCTCATAAATTGAGATATCCGCACAAGGTGGGATATATGAGCAAGTAATGAATATAGCGAAAGCGGGAAGAATCAGTTTTACACACAGGAATTCCAGTTCCTGTTGAACTTGGACTGTGAAGTGTTCCGACGTGAAGTTAGAGTTCACTGCAATCAGAACACCTCCTGCACGTCGAGACGAACGGTCTTTCCTAAAAGTTGGGTACCGGCCTGTTAAAACCTCGGAACTAAGAATGTCCGACTTTAACCAGGTTTCGGTAAGCACAATAACGCGGGAAGCAAATGCAACACTATCCCGGAAAAAATGCTGAGTTTACTACGCAAGCCTCTAACATTTTGATATGTTACTAAGAGAAAAAGTAAGTTTTGGAAGGGTTGAGGAAGTTGAGGTTGAGGATGAGGATGGCACATTGGGATGATTTGTGAGAGTTATTGGGGCCTATTCTTCTTCTTTGCCATAAACTCCCTTCACCACCAAATGCTCCGGCCAAAATTTGGCAGAGCAAATGGTGTCAAACTGAGTTGGGGAGACGCTTATCTTAAAAGAGGCTATCTCCCTGGCATAAGAAAGTTATACTTCCCCACCTTTAAACCCACGGCTTTTATTCTGCTTTGAATAAAAGCAATTACATCATTCGATGTGAGGTCAGGGCCAGCCTTGAGACAAAAACTTGTCGTTTTGGTGGGACTCCCACCAGTGGGCACCACAGGCCCAGTACCTGCGGAGGCAATATCCGGAGGTCCGGAACGTCTATTTACTGGTGGGATCGGGATGGACGGGACAACTAGTGAGCTTGCGGACACTATTGACACGGACGCTGCAGGACTTGGCTGCCTCCGAAGCGATGAATTCGGCAACCGAATCTGCATCGCCAGCAGCTGTCGTTGCCCTTTGGCAAAAGAAATTAGCTGCTGCACACTTTGAGTGGTCGGAGTCCGATTTTCGGCAACGAGCCTGAGCGACTATTGGCCTTTGCAGATCCCGCGGAACCCTTTGCGCCTCGGAGACTCATTCAGCAGTTTTAAACTGCCTGAGCCTCCATGGCTAGAGCCGATCGTATTGGTTTTAAAACCAACGGCCAGCTCCTTAAAGCCACTCCGCGTCTGCCTCATAACAGCTACCATGTCTTTCTCCACCGCACGGCATGCCTCGCAACTGTAGTGCAAACCATTTCGCTTTGATATGGCATCACCCACAAGGCCAGAAAATCCAGCGCATTTTGCGTGCACTACGCTGTCGCAGAGCCAGCAGGAGATAATCGGCTGATCGTGGGTGATCTGCTTATTGCATGATTTTTGGCGCAGACCACAGC
>VHIG01000079.1:0-25610 GCA_008121275.1 Drosophila lowei | reverse complement strand
GGCCAACTAATGTAAAAGATGAAGTGGAAGGGCAGCGAATTCATCGATATGGTGCCATCCAAGGAAGCCAATAAACGCTGCCCCCAGATTGTCATTAAGTTCCTTGAGGAGCACATTAAATGGGACACTGATACGGAAGACGAAGATATCGCTGTCACTGCTGGCGGAACAGACGAGCCAGAAGCCGAAGCCGGTCCAGGCGCCAGCACCAATAACGAGGAGGACCTAAGAGTTGCAAGCCATTGAAATCGATGACTAAAAGCCAACTGTTGGGCCACCTCCTACAGCTGTCCTGCCGTCAGATTGGAAGAGGTTCCCAGCTGTTCCGTGGCGGACTGCTGGCCTTGTCCCGGGTGGGCGCGCATTTGCTGCTGGGGCTGATGCAGGAGAATGGCCGTCTGCTGGCCGGGCGAAACGTTGGTGCTGGTTAGGTGCTGGATTTGCAACTGCTGCAGCTGCCCGGCGGAGGGAACAGCCACCGTTGTGTTCGTGTTGATGCTGCTGCTGCACCAGTTCCACGGTCTGCTGTTGCTGTTTTATGGGAAGAGTTTGGGGAACGGGTGAAGCTGTGCCTAGCTGCTGCTGTACCTGCTGCTGGTGGGGCTGGGACTGCTGTTACATCTGAGGCGCCTATTGCTGTGGCGCTGCACTCGGCATATGCTGACCATAGGCCGAGGCCTGATTGAGTCCGTGCTGGACAGGGACCTGCGGCCAGGAGAATTGGCCCTGCGGCGGACCGTTTTGTGGCGTCGCGGAGTGTTAGGGCTGCGGCGGACCGTTTTGCTGCGTCGCGGAGTGTTGGGGCTGCAGCGGCGGACAGTAATTTAAATTTAAAACGAGGGGGAACGTTGTGAGTTGCTGCTGCGACCGCAACTCTACATTTATACCCGATACATAGTCAGTATGGCTACATTAAACGACAAAGAGTGCGTGCGAGAGAGACAGAAAATCAGTCAGAACGTGTCGACGAGCGCTGCGTAGCCACTGCAAATTGATTTGTTACGTTTGGCTATAATAATCCGATCTGATTCGGATTTGGCAAGATTCGGCAATCTGGTAGATATGGCCATTCTCTCCCCAGATTGTGCGTTTTGATTTTTTCCTATCTTCCAAAATTGTGGCTACCCCCACAGATTTTCGTTGTTTATGGCTGCGGAAGGGGTGGGGCAAAATTTTTGAAACACTTCCACTGCAGGGGCTCTCTGAGCAAAAAGAAATACACTTGTAACAGTGAGTTCTGCAGTGAAAAATTACAAATAGTTTTGTAGCATTGAGAGCTCTACAGTCAGGCCTAATAGTCTCTGAGATCTGTGGATGCTCCTAGATTTTCGTCCTTTTGCGGCAGCCGGAAGGGGTGTGGCGAAATTTTGAAACAAACTCGATAAAGGTCCGATATTTCAGGAGGTGGATGCAAATTTGGTTGGGCAGCCTTATAGTCTCTTAGATCTAGGAACTCATATTTAGCCCCAGGCAAAGCCGGCTATGATACGTGTGTGTTAGAGAGAGAGACAGGGCGAAAAAATGAAATGAAAAAAATTGTTTTCTTCATTCTGGCTATAATATTGATACGATCCAATTCAGATTCAGCAGTCTAAGAGATATGGTCATTTTCTACGATTCTGCGTTTTGGTGCCATCGTATCTTTAAAATTGTGGATGCCACAGATTTTCGTCTTTTGTGGGGGCGGAAGTGGGTGGGCGAAGTTTTGAAATACACTTGTAACAGTGACATATTACAGAAGTCTGTATACAAAAATGTCGTTGCTCTAGCTCTTATAGTCTTTGAGTTGCAAACCGGCGCTAATTGGGACGGACAGACGGACGGACGGACAGACAGACATGGCTCAATCGACTCGGCTATTGATGCTGATCGCGAGAATATATATACTTTATGGGGTCGGAAACGCGTGGCACCCTTCTGGACGTCGCGGACATCCACTTTTACGGCAAATCTAATATACCCCAATACTCATTTTGAGTATCGGGTATAAAATGAACGACATGATCGCAACACAAAACAACAAGGAAGTTCAACGCAAGTAAAAGAGAATACGATTCTCGACACCGTAAACGCTATTATAATTAACATTCCTACATTTGGGGGCTCGTCCAGTTTAGAATGCGCGGAATTTATGTATAGCAGAACAATCTCGGTCTTCTAAAGTGAATGGTGCATTTTTATTGTAATTTCAACAAAAAATTGTAAAGTTGTGCAGTCGGACAGTCGTGAAATTACAGTAATTTGCCCAAAAGCGAAAAGTCGTTGCGAACTTCAGTTGTGTTGTTGGTTTTGTTGCTACGTGCATATACAGAGAACAAACGAAAAGAAGAGCGATAAAAACACATGTTGGGTGTTTTTTTTCTGTGTCGGCGCGCAATACACACGATCATAGACGCACAGAAAAGAAGTCGCGGAGTTCGCGCGGAATCCACACACGAACATAAAAACTAAAAAGGAGGATGCCACAAACCAGACGTACGCCGGCAAAGAATGGAAAAGAAGTAGAAGCAGAGTACAGGGAAAAAAAGAGAATTTGTTGCTGCTGGATGAAGATTTGTCGGATTTGGAAGAAGATTGCGAAATTGGATTAATACAACAAGAAAAAAAGGTAGCAATGGCTGAAGAAAGCGTTGCAAACATTAACGCCAAGATGCTGCAAATGATGCAGCTGTTAACCCTCAAAATAGAGGTGGACGAACGCAGGGACAATCAAGTGAAAATATCGGCTCATAATTTCGGGAAGATTTTGAGCGATTTTTATGGATTTTCGAACGTAATGCTGAGGCGTACGAACTGTCTGAAAAACAAAAATATGTTTTGGCCAGAGGCAAGATGTGTGGCGCGGCTAAGCTTTTTTTGCCTAATGTTAAGAAAGAATGCCGAAACTATTTGATTCTCCACAGATCCAATATTAATAGGGAAAATCTTACAGATCTTGCGGAACAACTGTACGGAGAACGTCAGTAGTGATTTTGGGGATAAAGATTTAGCGGCATTAAGATTTTATATTATTTATTGGTATTGTATTAAGCCTAAAACGAAGCCAAGCCTCAAAAACCATCGACTACGATTCGCTTTTGACGTATAAATTGTACGATTCTGGCTATTAGTCTTTGTTGAAGAGACCTCTTTAATTGAAAAAGTGTGCATTATTAAATAAATAGTTTAAAATGGAATAAAAAGAATTCATAATATTTCATTTTATTGAGATGTAACTGGGATGTAGATAACAGTGGCGCCATTCGGTTTTTATTCTTTTTCTGACAGTCTGGCAGCGCTTATGCCTCAGCCGCTGAAGGACAGCGCCGTTGTACTGTACATCAGTAAGCAATTTGAAAATAATGAAATAAATCGAAAATGTCCCATTATGAGTCAAATGCAGGTAATTTTCAGTAGCTAATCGAGAAATTGAGATTGTGCTTACCACGCCGAAGTCCGCACCAGGTGACAGATTCTCGGCCGCGGTGCATATGGCACTGTTTTTAAGGCAATTTATCGCAGCATTTTTGACCCAATAAAATGGATATATCTTATTGATCGGTTCTGAACTATGAACAGATTACTCCATTCGAAGATTATCAAGGGAAAGGCTGTCTCTACGCTGCACAATAAGTCGCATTTGCTGAATTTGGATCACACAAACATTGTGCGTCTCATAAAAACAGAGTTCGCCGTTGCCTTTGGAATTATCATCATGGAACACGCTAGCGTTGCTAGCTCTGGGACCACACTCTAGAGCTTGGGCCGCATTCCAACTACCAGCGCAACTACATTTTCAAGCTGTGCTACATTGGGTCATACATTAAAATTGGCGGGTTCTATGCCCGCCAGAGCCAGAACAATGCCAGGGGCACCCTGTCTCTGGAAGCCCTGCGCTCGGATCCACTATCAGGCGCCTCGGCCACATCCTGGTTCCCCATGTGTCAAATGCAGTACAGTCGCGGCAACGACTCAATCGCTTACCAAGTGGTCAAGCCCTCTCCGGCGACTACCCCAAGAGAGCACCCCTCGTCGGCCGTAACGTGAATTTGTACGTGAGTGAAAGCAGTTCTCAGGCGATGTGGGGCGGCGACCTTTGTAGAAGGCGGATATACGTGCAGCAGTAGCCGTGAGCTAAATAAGCGCTTTATTTTAATAGTCCGGCGCCACAAGCAAGCATCTGCACGTGACTGGAGAGCTCTCACTCGGATCTGAACATAAGCTACTGGGTGATCGAACTAAGATTCCGCACGAGCCCTATTCTTCTAAGGAATAAACTGGAGCTCATCTTGAGCAGAACCTCTGCCTCCGGCTTGCTTGTTGGTTTAAGTCGTGATTAGATCGTGTTCGTTTTGTAATTTGTTTGTATTAATTGTAAACCTAATTCTGTTTTTACACGGTAGATTGGTTCCTGAAAAAACCGTATAAAAAAAGACATTGATCGTATAAGCAAAAAAACGAAAGAGAAACAAATATTTACATATTCTCTTTATGCTCTTTTTATACCCGATACTCAAAATGAGTTTAGGGGTATATTAGATTTGTGGTGAAAGTGAATGTGTGTAACGTCCAGAAGAAAGCGTTTCCGACCCCATAAAGTATATATATTCTTGATCAGCATCAATAGCCGAGTCGATTGAGCCATGTCTGTCCGTCCGTCCGTCCGTCCGCCCGTCTGTCCGTCCCTATGAGCGCCTAGTGCTCAGAGACTATAAGAGCTAGAGAAACGACATTTTGTATCCAGACTGTTACAAGTATATATCAAAATCTAGCCCCGCCCCCACAAAGGACGAAAATCTGACTATGTACCGGGTATAAATGTAGATTTGCGGTCGCAGCAGCAACTCACAACGTTCCCCCTCGTTCTTTTTGATTTTATATCCTTTCCCGACGACTGAACTGTTTCGAATGACTGAAATATTTATTTCCTGTGGGCTGATGTAAATTTTTTACTCTAAATACGTTTGACGTAAAGCATTGTGCTGTGTGATCGATTCTAATAATCTTTTAGTCGAATCTGTTAGCAAATGATTAATTTCAATCATAGGTGCAGTTGATTATTGGTCAATAAAAAAAATTCTGCGATTCAACTATCCTAGGAACGCTCTAAATAACATTTTTTATACCGGGTAATCGAAGAGTTTAGGGATACGTAGGCTGCTATTTATATTTCAGGGCTAAAAATAAAAGAAATTACATAGATGGTGGAAAATGGTTTTATTTATTCTTTTTTAATTCTGCATGAAGATGAATACCCATTCTATACAATTTCTACCTTGGCAATTACAATTTTGGCACTCAACTTGGCTCGCTTTAATACATTCATACCGTCTATTGCTCTTTTTGCCATCCTTCATGCTGTTTTTGGGCCCCAGAGGATGTGTGCCCGATATTAGACTTTGCTAACTGACTAGCTGTGAAAACAGAGACAGCTTCATGGGAAAAGCAATCAGTGAGAGCGAGAGCTGGGAGCAGCGCTGCGGCAGAGATGATCGTTTGCTACACTTTTTTTAGGAAGACATCATTTTGTCAGAAATTGTGCCAGAGGGCGTGTCTGGAGACGGCTACGAACACTAACTTTGCGTACTGTCTCTCATGCTATCTCTCTTTCATCGCAGCAAATTAAACAAAGTCTTATGTCATACAGCTATAAGGAGATAAAAAACACGTTGTTCCGCAAGAACGAATTTATCAATATTGCTGTGCTTTATCCGCGCATTGTCGTCCTCAGCGCCACAGCGCGTAATTGCACTCCACCCACGCGTTGACTTATCTCCGCTTAATTTCAATTTTTATGGTCAAACCTGCAGAATTTTGAATCTGATTTGCAGGGACATTTGTCGATGCGGTCATGCGGGCCCGATGCACCGTTGGGAACTGTGGGAGTAGATATCCCGCCAATCTGTTGCGTTAAATTCGAAGTTATAGAGTGGTCCGAGCACTCTGTCCATGTATTGATGAGCTTTTGCCAAATTTTTCCTAATGTGGATTAGATCCCAGAGGACCGGAAAGTCATGGGAGGCTGAAAAAATTTACCTTTGAGGTTTGCGGGGCAGCCATCGGATATCACGGCCATGAGCCGGTTGCTTAAGCCGCGTCGGAAAATTTCCTGAAGCACAAGCATTAAGCAGTCATTAATCACTTCCTGCCCCAACACCTCACGCGTTACTAAGGTCTGTAAAATAATTTTAAATACAATAAATGAATGAGTATATTATACTTATTTACTTACCAATTTCATGTAAAGAAAATGAAAGTTGGATCCATCCAGATTAAAACCAGCGATGGCCAGTACTTTCCACTTGTTCCCTACCTGGTCCCAACGTAGATGGTATTCGTCCATTATGAGCACGAACGGTTGAGACTCGTATCGCTGCAAGTTGGACATCATATTAATGATGCCTCTATTGAGCTCTTGCGAATGGCTTTCTCGAGTTATGTATTCCGCAGCATTCATAAGCTGTTCCTCAGTTAAATTGCGAGCAAACGGTAAAAACATATTGGTAAAATTGCATTGTGAACCGAATTGTTTAGTGGTGTGGTTGATGAAATACTGCAAAGAATTCTTTGCTGTTCTGCATTATATATTGCATGTATGCAATGCATACAAATGCATAACTCTTTTCAATTTTACCTCTCTCTTTTCTCCTAACTGTTGTTTCTAAAATTTCTTTACTTCACCTTTCTTCTTCGAAAACTATATTACAAGTTTTACTTTTAGCTACCGTTTTGCAGGACTTTTGGTAGTATAGCGGTTGTATTGTATGCCCGCCTGTCCGGGACGGAGACCGGTTCTAATCCCCGCCGGGATATAAAGAATTTTTCTTTTATTTTTCTATATATTTTTCTATGTTTTTTTTTTCTACATAAAATTTTCTATTCTTATATATTTTATTTCTATTTATAAATGTATAATTCATATTTGCATATACTTCAATTAAATATATTCATACATACACACATATGTATATATAGAGACCAGGGTTCGATTCTCCGTCGGGATGTAAAGGTTTTTTTTTTATTATTATTTATTAATGTATAATTAATATGTGCATATAATTAAAAAAAAAAATTCATTTTCATTTTCGAGTTTTTGTTTTGCGCTTCTTATTCTTTTCTACGATCTGGTCACTTTTTTGTGAGGCACACATACAATCAAATCTGAGCGCTTTTTTACAGCCGCTATGTTCATGTATGCAAACATATGAAATCATAACGGAATCTTTTCTTCCACTTTTCATTTTGCGTGCAAATTGACTTATTGAAAATGTCCAATCATTTCTATTATTATTATAATTGTGATCCGCCGCATGTCTGCACACCACCGGTGCAGCAGAGTGCTATGCATCCCCAACAAGTGCCGGTGCAGCATCCCCAACAACATCCCCGGAAAGAAAAACAAGTGCCTCAGCAAGGAGCGAACAGAGATATGGCAAAAAAAATGATTGCCTATTCGACTGCTGTTGCACAGTAAGAAGAAGAACAAAAGCAACAGCAGCAACAAGAAAAAAAGCAGCAACAGAACAGCAGAACTACCGGCCCGCCGCCGCTGGTGTACTTGCCACGCCCTAGCCCTAGACCCAATCCCAATCCCAGCCCTAGCCCTAGCCAAAATCCCAATCTCAGACCTAGCCATAGCCAAAATCCCAATCCCAGACCCAGCACCAGTTTGCTCATGATCGTCAACGATGTCGAGGTAAGAAATCCAATAATAAACTCTTCCATTCATTCTATTCATTCAATCCATTCAATAGGATTCCTTGGACACCAGGACACCACCACTGCAGCATCAGGATCCCTCAGTCAATCCGGGCCAAACAAAAGACAGTACGGTGCTAAAAACTCCCGTCCAGAATTTGCCAGCCGGAGAATCGATTGGACCCGCTCCTGAATTACTTGAATTACAGGTGTACTGGCTGCCCGCCGGGTAGGAGATACGTGCTCACGTGCAGGAGTGCTTAGAGCAAATTCTGCGAGACGAAGAACCTCTCCCTAATGGTTTCATCCCTCTCCCATACTCTCCGCCCGCCGTACTCGGGAATAGCACAGACCGGATCACAGCCCCGTGCTTCCTGGAGGTGTACAATGCAAGCCCCAATTCAAAAATAAAATGGAAAGCATTACAACGTCGCAAGACTAAGTTAAACAAGCCGCAACGGTCAAGTGTATGCGATAGCATTATAGATTATTATAAAAAAAAAGGAGTTGAATTGAATCGCAAACGGTGCAAGGAAATGGGACTACAGGTAGTGAAGCATTTAATTTTTGAGTCGCCAAGCAAATGGTCGCCAAGTGGAAATCAAGCTGGATGCATTTATGATCGTTTACGTAGACGCATCATGCGGGAGGTAAGTTGTAATATTTACAGAATAAAATGAAAAATATTTATTGTTCTCTCTTTATTTATTTCAGCGCAAAAATGAAGATACAGATAAATCAGGATAAAGTTAATATGTATGGCTGGCGAAAATCCTCTAGCTGAACCCTCCACGAGGGTGCCGGCTGGGCAATGGACACTGCATTACCCCGGGCAAGGGTAATGCACTGTCGCTTGCTCTGTCCGGGGTAATGCAGTGTCTAGCTAAGGCTATGGTCCGGCGTCTTCCCGATTCAAAGTCGGGGGAACCGAACCAGGGCCATGGCTAGAGGTGCCTGGCGGTCAGGCCTAAAACGCTAGGGGGTGGTCCCCCCGAAAAATATTAACCAGTATGGACCCTCGGGCCAACTATGGAGTCGAAGAAGGAGCAAGCACGGGTTGGGATGTCAACCCAAACGTCGGTGGAAAGCGTGACTGCTACCACCGGCGGGCACGGGGAGGAGCAATCCTCTCTGCGTGTCGCCAGCGGTCACACCTCAGACTTGGCGGAAGCAGGCCAGGTCAGTTGTAAAGCTACTGCCACAACAACAACAACAAACAACTCACTCCGTAGCCTGCAAGTTGAGCCGCACAGATGCCGTAGTCGATACAGACACGGATCTGGAGAGCGCTCTCTCTCTAAGCAGGACGGAGGAAGAGCCTTCTCCGCTCGCCGGAACCAGGCACCAGCTCCTGCGTAGGAAGGGCCGAAGCGTTCCAAGGGGGGATGAAGGCCAAAGCGCAATATAAAGCGGCCCTCAACATCAAAAAAGCCGGCTGCAAGGTAAAGCAGACATCTCCCAGGAGGAGAAGGTCAAGCCAGCCTGGGCCGAGCAGAGAGTAGAGGAGGGTCGGCTACATTATGCTCAGATGCCACAGATGAGGGCGTCGAATGGCGAATATGCCAATAAGGTGGAGGAGATGATGGCCACCAGAGGCAACGCTCGACTGAGAGTGCCATTAAGGACACTCCAGCGAGCAAGCGGCAACGCGGGCCCAAGAGTGCAGCCCCTCCACCGAAAGCGGCCAAGAAGCCAACGAAGCCGAAAGCGAAGGTCAGCGATGTGACCAAACGACATCTGATCGTGGCACTCATCGACCGCAGCGAGGAAAACGGCAAGATGTCAGCGGCACAGTGGAAGCTGGTGCACGCGCGTCTCGTCGACGCACTTTTGCACACATGGAGGAAGACCCCCGCGGCCCCAATGCCCACGTTCGATGGTGCTGGGTGGCTAAATGGGGTTAAAATCCTAAAGTGCAATGATGATCCAACCCTAAGGTGGCTGACGCGTACGGTCTGCCAACTGGAGGCGATGGGGAGGGGCTGGAGGTTGTGGACCGGGAGCTTATCCCGTCCAAGCCTAAGGCGAAGGTACTCTTCCCCATCACAATCCAGGGGGACCGAGCGCTGAAGCTCCTTCAGCGGCAAAACGCGGACGTGCCAACGACCGACTGGAGGATCTACACATTGGTAGCCCACTACCCAACGAGGGGGCCAATGTGTGATCCTCAAATAAACAAGGAAGCAGAGGATCTGCTATATCCCAAGTTCGGGAAGATGGCGTGGGGCATGGGTAGCGTCTACCTGCGCCTTAAAAAGCGCCACCCTGAGGACAAGGACGCGCATACCCTGCAGGCAGGCGAGGTGGAAAAGGACTTAGGTCTCGAGTCCATCGTGGAGGCCGCCCAGGGTCTTGCGCTTGAAGACGAAGAAGACGAGGAAGACGGTGACCTGACGCTAGTAGTCAACCCGTCAGGTGGTGAGCCAGCCACCCATGCTGAGTGTGCTGCAGCTCAACTTGCATAAAAAGCAAGGTAGCGTCGGCGGAGCTCCTCATCGCCATGGAGCAAAGGGCTCGCCGACATAGCTTTAGTCCAGGAGCCCTGGATTGCGACAGGCAATTCAGTGGCCGGACTAAAGTCCTCAAATCATAACCTGTTCTACTCAACATCGGTAAGCAGGAACAGAACCGTCGTACTCGTACGAAAGGGAATCCATGCTTACCTTATGTCTCATTACAGCACGGATGACCTGACGGTTGTGATGCTGGAAAGCGAGGAAAAGCGCCTTCTGGTGGCTTCCTGCTACATGGCTCACGACAGACCCGCACCACCCGACGAACTCAGGAGCCTGGTGACAGAAGCCGGCACCAAAACTATCAACTCGTCATCGGGACGGACGCCAATGCCCACCACAATGTGTGGGAAGCACCGACATCAATGACAGAGGTGAGTCACTCTTAGACTTTATACTAGCAACTAATCTATATATAGCAAACGTTGGGGAGGAGCACACCTTCGTAGGTCCGACCTCATCCAACGTGCTAGACCTAACACTTGCAACGGGAAACAGTACTACGGTATCTAGCTGGAGGGTCCTCGAAAGACCATCCTTCTCAGACCATAAGTACATTCAGTTCAAGTGCGAATTCAAACACTCTTCGAAGATAACAGTCTATAGAAACCCCCGGAACACAAACTGGGCAAAGTTTAAAAAGACAGTTACTTCGAAGCTCGCGATTCGCGAGTGAAATCCGCGGAGGATATAGAGAAGTCCCTAAAGACCCTATCCAACGAGTTACTGAACGCCTACCATGCATCGTGCAAACCCTCGAGAACGAAGAGGAGGTCCAAGCCACTCTGGTGGAACCGAGATCTCTCTCTCCAAAGGAACAACCTCAAGGAATTCTTCAAGATCGCCAAACAAGCGAACGAAGAGACTGTCAATGAGGAATATAAAATCCTACTTAGGAGCTACAAGAAGGAAATACGTAAGGCACAAAGGAACTCGTGGAGAAACTTCTGCTCCAACATCGAGAAAATGCCCGAAACCGCTAGGCTTCGGAAGCTGCTTTCAAAGCAGCCCACATTACACAGCCAACTAAAACTAGACAACGGACAGTGGACAGAGGGCAGTAAAGAAGCCCTAACAGCACTAATGGAGGCGCACTTCCCTGGATGCACCGAGGTCACTGACGCCAAGGAGCATCAGGACCTAGCAACCGAGGAACAGCACCCTCCAATAGGTCTGTTAACCACTAAGAGAATCCACTGGGCCATAGACTCCTTCGCGGGCATAAAAGCACCAGGACTGGACGGGATATTCCCAGCCATGATGCAGTTGACCAAAGAGGTTATTACCCCATGGCTCCTCGCAATATACTCAGCATGTCTAAGTACGGGCTATATCCCCATCCAATGGAGAACCTCGAGAGTTGTCTTCCTCCCTAAGGCAGGAAAGTGCAGCCACGTGAGTCCCAAGGATTACAGACCGATAAGCCTTACCTCCTTTACACTAAAAACACTAGAAAAGCTGTTGGATTTGCACATCAGGAATGAGGTAGGGGGACTGATGTCAACAAACCAACACGCCTACACTAAAGGGAAATCAGTGGAGACGGCACTACACTCGCTAGTAGCCACCATCGAGAGCGCCCTTCACAACAAAAAAAGCTGGTTATGAATTAGTGGACTGTTAATGGGCTTATTTATTTTTATTGCATTTGTGGACATCTCAAGAACAGGAGCATTCAACAAAGTATGCGTGCGGGCACAACCGCAATAACAAGTCGCCTAGAACTCGACGCGACGGTCTCAACAAACAACGGAACGCATCCTGCAATCAACGTCTGGATCAAAACCTCCTAAGTTGCTATGCGCGTAAAGAGGCGGGTGCAATCGAGCGTGGGTCAATCGTAATATGCTTCCATGGTAAAACTACGGGGCACACAGAGGGACATCTCAGGGCATTGGAGTAACAAGTCGCCACTACCCTGCAATCAACGTCTGGAACCTCCTGGTAGACGGGGTCGACGACCTTCCATCAAGAGATTGGAATCTGGTGGGAAGGCCCCAAAGATAACAGCTTATGCAGACGACATAAGCATACTTATTACGGGTGTATGTCCATCGACCCTCAGCTCCTTAATGGAACGTACACTCAGGGAGATACGTGAGTGGGCGGAAGAGGTCGGACTCAGTATCAACGCGGACAAGACGGACCTCATCCTCTTTACCAAGAGGTACAAGGTACCGATATGGACCCCCCCGAAAATTGACCAAACTAGGCTGACTCCAAAATCACAGGTGAAATACCTAGGCACAGTACTGGACAGCAAGCTGGCATGGAGGCCCAATGTAGTGGAAAGGGTGAAGAAGGCTACCATTGCGCTTTTGCATCCAAGATCCAAGAAGGGGCCTGTCATGCTCTAATGCACTGGATCTACATATCGGTGGTGCGACCAACTCTGCTGTATGGAGCCTTAGTGTGGTGGCAGGCTACTGAAAAGAAGACATACCATAAGCTTATGGAAAAGACTCAGCGACAGGCTCTGCTCTGTATTACAGGGGCGCTGAGGTCAACCCCAACAAAAGCACTCGAAACTGTACTCGGAATCGACTCCCTGGACATTCACGCTCGCCTGATTGCGGGAAAGGCAGCACAACGCCTCATCGCATCAGGAAATGTGTCGCCACAAGGATACGGGCATAGTTCAATCGGCAGGGGAAATTACCAGATCAACTGATTACATGACCCCCAAACTTGCCTTGACGTCAAAACAACCACATCTTTGGGACCTGAAGACTGGAAAATTGGAAGGGACCAAACTGAGCACCTCAATATATACACAGACGGCTCCAAGATGGACGGAGGAGTAGGAGCGGGCCTATACTGTACAGACCCTGAGATAAGGCTGTCGTATAAGCTACCGGACCAATGCAGCATATTCCAGGCAGAAGTTTTTGCCATCGGGAAAGCAGCCGAGGTCGCTCTCCTCACAGAACGAGCACACGATGCGGTCAACCTATTCGTCGACAGCCAAGCGGCGATAAGATCCATGCAGTCGTCCGCGGTCAGTTCCAGAAGTGTCTTGGCGAGCATGGAGGCATTAGACATCCTAAGCACGGCAAAGACAGTGCGGATCTATTGGGTTCCAGCCACCAGGGCATCGAAGGAAACGAAGCGGCGGACGTACTAAGGAAGGCGTCGGGCTGGAGAATGGGAGAACCGAGAACGTGCCTGTCTCCCTTAGAACGCTGCAAGGCGATCTAGAGAAGCCACTAAGGACGAAAATCTGACTATGTACCGGGTATAAATGTAGATTTGCGGTCGCAGCAGCAACTCACAACGTTCCCCTCGTTCTTTTTGATTTTTTATATCCTTTCCCGACGACTGAACTGTTTCGAATGACTGAAATATTTATTTCCTGTGGGCTGATGTAAATTTTTACTCTAAATACGTTTGACGTAAAGCATTGTGCTGTGTGATCGATTCTAATAATCTTTTAGTCGAATCTGTTAGCAAATGATTAATTTCAATCATGGGTGCAGTTGATTATTGCTCAATAAAAAAATTCTGCGATTCAACCATCCCTAGGAACGCTCTAAATAACATTTTTATACCGGGTAATCGAAGAGTTTAGGGATACGTAGGCTGCTATTTATATTTCAGGCCTAACAATAAAAGAAATTACTTAGATGGTGGAAAATGGTTTTATTTATTCTTTTTTAATTCTGCATGAAGATGAATACCCATTCTATACAATTTTACCTTGGCAATTACAATTTTGGCACCTCAAGCGGCTCGCTTTAATACATTCATACCGTCTATTGCTCTTTTTGCCATCCTTCATGCTGTTTTTGGGCCCCAGAGGATATATGCCCGATATTAGACTTTGCTAACTGACTAGCTGTGAAAACAGAGACAGCTTCATGGGAAAAGCAATCAGTGAGAGCGAGAGCTGGGAGCAGCGCTGCGGCAGAGATGATCGTTTGCTGCACTTTTTTTAGGAAGACATCATTTTGTCACAAATTGTGCCAGAGGGCGTGTCTGGAGACGGCTACGTACTTTACTACGTACTACTTTGCGTACTGTCTCTCATGCTATCTCTCTTTCATCGCAGCAAATTAAACAAAGTCTTATGTCATACAGCTATAAGGAGATAAAAAACACGTTGTTCCGCAAGAACGAATTTATCAATATTGCTGTGCTTTATCCGCGCATTGTCACCCACGCGTTGACTTATCTCCAAGCTAATTTCAATTTTTTATGGTCAAACCTGCAGAATTTTGAATCTGATTTGCAGGGACATTTGTCGATGCGGTCATGCGGGCCCGATGCACCGTTGGGAACTGTGGGAGTAGATATCCCGCCAATCTGTTGCGTTAAATTCGAAGTTATAGAGTGGTCCGAGCACTCTGTCCATGTATTGATGAGCTTTTGCCAAATTTTTCCTAATGTGGATTAGATCCCAGAGGACCGGAAAGTCATGGGAGGCTGAAAATTTACCTTTGAGGTTTGCGGGGCAGCCATCGGATATCACGGCCATGAGCCGGTTGCTTAAGCCGCGTCGGAAAATTTCCTGAAGCACAAGCATTAAGCAGTCATTAATCACTTCCCCCCCCCCTCACGCGTTACTAAGGTCTGTAAAATAATTTTAAATACAATAAATGAATGGTATATTATACTTATTTACTTACCAATTTCATGTAAAGAAAATGAAAGTTGGATCCATCCAGATTAAAACCAGCGATGGCCAGTACTTTCCACTTGTTCCCTACCTGGTCCCAACGTAGATGGTATTCGTCCATTATGAGCACGAACGGTTGAGACTCGTATCGCTGCAAGTTGGACATCATATTAATGATGCCTCTATTGAGCTCTTGCGAATGGCTTTCTCGAGTTATGTATTCCGCAGCATTCATAAGCTGTTCCTCAGTTAAATTGCGAGCAAACGGTAAAACATATTGGTAAAATTGCATTGTGAACCGAATTGCTTAGTGGTGTGGTTGATGAAATACTGCAAAGAATTCTTTGCTGTTCTGCATTATATGTGCATGTATGCAATGCATACAAATGCATAACTCTTTTAAATTTTACCTCTCTCTTTTCTCCTAACTGTTGTTTCTAAAATTTCTTTACTTCACCTTTCTTCTTCGAAAACTATATTACAAGTTTTGCTTTTTAGCTACCGTTTTGCAGGACTTTTGGTAGTATAGCGGTTGTATTGTATGCCCGCCTGTCCGGGACGGAGACCGGTTCTAATCCCCGCCGGGATATAAAGAATTTTTTTCTTTTATTTTCTATATATTTTTCTATGTTTTTTTTTTCTACATAAAATTTTCTATTCTTATATATTTTATTTCTATTTATAAATGTATAATTCATATTTGCATATACTTCAATTAAATATATTCATACATACACACATATGTATATATAGAGACCAGGGTTCGATTCTCCGTCGGGATGTAAAGGTTTTTTTTTTTTGCTATTATTATTTATTAATGTATAATTAATATGTGCATATAATTAAAAAAAAAAAAAAAAAATTCATTTTCATTTTCGAGTTTTGTTTTGCGCTTCTTATTGTACCCGATACCAAAAAATGAGTATTGGGGTATATTAAATTTGTGGTGAAAATGGATGTGTGTAACGTCCAGAAGGAACCGTTTCCGACCCCATAAAGTATATATATTCTTGATCAGCATCAATAGCCGAGTCGATTGAGCCCTGTCTGTCTGTCCGTCTGTCCGTCCGTCCGTCTGTCCGTCTGTCCGTCTGTCCGTCCCTATTGGCGCCTAGTGCTCAAAGACTATAAGAGCTAGTGCAACGACATTTTGTATCCAGCCTTCTGTGATATGTCACTGTTACAAGTATATTTCAAAACATCGCCCCGCCCACTTCCGCCCCACAAAGGACGAAAATCTGTGGCATCCACAATTTTAAAGATACGAAAAAACCAAAACGCAGAATCGTGAGAATGACCATATCTTCTAGACTGCAGAATCTAAATCAAATCGTATCATTATTATAGCCAGAATGAAGAAAACAATTTCATTTTTTCTCGCCCTGTCTCTCTCTAACACACACGTATCATAGCCGGCTTTGCATAGCGCAAAACATTAGCGCCTAGATCTCAGAGACTATAAGAGCTAGAGCAACCAAATTTTTTTATCCAGATTCCTATAATATCGGACCTTGACGAGTTTGTTTAAAAATTTCGCCCCACCCCTTCCGCCCCCGCAAAGTGCGAAAATCTGTGGCATCCACAGATCTCAGAGACTATTAGACCTGACTGTCGAGCTCTCACTGCTACAAAACTATTTGTAATTTTCACTGCAGAACTCACTGTTAAGAGGTCACTGCTACAAGTGTGTTTCAAAATTTCCTTTTTCCCCCTTCCGGCCCCGCAAAGGACGAAAATCTGGAGCATCCACAGATCTCAGAGACTATTAGGCCTGACTGTAGAGCTCTCACTGCTACAAAACTATTTGTAATTTTTCACTGCAGAACTCACTGTTACAAGTGTATTTCTTTTTGCTCAGAGAGCTCACTGCTACAAGTGTTTCAAAATTTTGCCCCACCCCTTCCGCAGCCTTAAACAACGAAAATCTGTGGCAAACCACAATTTTGAAGATAGGAGAAAATTAAAACGCACAATCATAGAGAATGGCCATATCTACCAGATTGCCGAACCTTGCCGAATCCGAGTAAGATCGGATTATTATTATAGCCAAAAAGTAACAAATCAATTTGCAGTGGCTACGCAGCGCCCGTCGACACGTTCTGTCTGATTTTCTGTCTCTCTCGCACGCACTCTTTGTCGTTTAATGTAGCCATACTGACTATGTATCGGGTATAAATGTAGAGTTGCGGTCGCAGCAGCAACTCACAACGTTCCCCTCGTTCTTTTCTACGATCTGGTCACTTTTTTGTGAGGCACACATACAATCAAATCTGAGCGCTTTTTTACAGCCGCTATGTTCATGTATGCAAACATATGAAATCATAACGGAATCTTTTCTTCCACTTTTCATTTTGCGTGCAAATTGACTTATTGAAAATGTCCAATCATTTCTATTATTATTATAATTGTGATCCGCCGCATGTCTGCACACCACCGGTGCAGCAGAGTGCTATGCATCCCCAACAAGTGCCGGTGCAGCATCCCCAACAACATCCCGGAAAGAAAAAGTGCCTCAGCAAGGAGCGAACAGAGATATGGCAAAAAAAATGATTGCCTATTCGACTGCTGTTGCACAAGAAGAAGAACAAAAGCAACAGCAGCAACAAGAAAAAAAGCAGCAACAGAACAGCAGAACTACCGGCCCGCCGCCGCTGGTGTACTTGCCACGCCCTAGCCCTAGACCCAATCCCAATCCCAGCCCTAGCCCTAGCCAAAATCCCAATCTCAGACCTAGCCATAGCCAAAATCCCAATCCCAGACCCAGCACCAGTTTGCTCATGATCGTCAACGATGTCGAGAGGTAAGAAATCAATAATAAACTCTTCCATTCATTCTATTCATTCAATCCATTCAATAGGATTCCTTGGACACCAGGACACCACCACTGCAGCATCAGGATCCCCTCAGTCAATCCGGGCCAAACAAAGACAGTACGGTGCTAAAACTCCCGTCCAGAATTTGCCAGCCGGAGAATCGATTGGACCCGCTCCTGAATTACTTGAATTACAGGTGCTGCCCGCCCGCCGGGTAGGAGATACGTGCTCACGTGCAGAGTGCTTAGAGCAAATTCTGCGAGACGAAGAACCTCTCCCTAATGGTTTCATCCCTCTCCCATACTCTCCGCCCGCCGTACTCGGGAATAGCACAGACCGGATCACAGCCCCGTGCTTCCTGGAGGTGTACAATGCAAGCCCCAATTCAAAAATAAAATGGAAAGCATTACAACGTCGCAAGACTAAGTTAAACAAGCCGCAACGGTCAAGTGTATGCGATAGCATTATAGATTATTATAAAAAAAAAGGAGTTGAATTGAATCGCAAACGGTGCAAGGAAATGGGACTACAGGTAGTGAAGCATTTAATTTTTGAGTCGCCAAGCAAATGGTCGCCAAGTGGAAATCAACCTGGATGCATTTATGATCGTTTACGTAGACGCATCATGCGGGAGGTAAGTTGTAATATTTACAGAATAAAATGAAAAATATTTATTGTTCTCTCTTTATTTATTTCAGCGCAAAAATGAAGATACAGATAAATCAGGATAAAGTTATGTATATGGCTGGCGAAAATCCTCTAGCTGAACCCTCCACGAGGGTGCCGGCTGGGCAATGGACACTGCATTACCCCGGGCAAGGGTAATGCACTGTCGCTGCTCTGTCGGGGAGTAATGCAGTGTCTAGCTAAGGCTATGGTCCGGCGTCTTCCCGATTCAAAGTCGGGGAACCGAACCAGGGCCATGGCTAGAGGTGCCTGGCGGTCAGGCCTAAAACGCTAGGGGGTGGTCCCCCCGAAAAATATTAACCAGTATGGACCCTCGGGCCAACTATGGAGTCGAAGAAGGAGCAAGCACGGGTTGGGATGTCAACCCAAACGTCGGTGGAAAGCGTGACTGCTACCACCGGCGGGCACGGGGAGGAGCAATCCTCTCTGCGTGTCGCCAGCGGTCACACCTCAGACTTGGCGGAAGCAGGCCAGGTCAGTTGTAAAGCTACTGCCACAACAACAACAACAAAAACAACTCACTCCGTAGCCTGCAAGTTGAGCCGCACAGATGCCGTAGTCGATACAGACACGGATCTGGAGAGCGTGCTCTCTCTAAGCAGGACGGAGGAAGAGAGCCTTCTCCGCTCGCCGGAACCAGGCACCAGCTCCCTGCGTAGGGAAGGGCCGAAGGTTCAAGAAGGAGGGGATGAAGGCCAAAGGCAATACAAAGCGGCCCTCAACATCAAAGCCGGCTGCAAGGTAAAGCAGACATCTCCCCAGGAGGAGAAGGTCAAGCTAGCCTGGGCCGAGCAGAGAGTAGAGGAGGGTCGGCTACATTATGCTCAGATGCCACAGATGAGGGGCGTCGAATGGCGAATATGCCAATAAGGTGGAGGAGATGATGGCCACCCAAGAGGCAACGCTCGACTGAGAGTGCCATTAAGGACACTCCAGCGAGCAAGCGGCAACGCGGGCCCAAGAGTGCAGCCCCTCCACCGAAAGCGGCCAAGAAGCCAACGAAGCCGAAAGCGAAGGTCAGCGATGTGACCAAACGACATCTGATCGTGGCACTCATCGACCGCAGCGAGGGAAAACGGCAAGATGTCAGCGGCACGGTGGAAGCTGGTGCACGCGCGTCTCGTCGACGCACTTTTGCACACATGGAGGAAGACCCCGCGGCCCCAATGCCCACGTTCGATGGTGCTGGGTGGCTAAATGGGGTTTAAAATCCTAAAGTGCAATGATGATCCAACCCTAAGGTGGCTGACGCGTACGGTCTGCCAACTGGAGGCGATGTGGGGGGGCCAAGCTGGAGGTTGTGGACCGGGGGCTTATCCCGTCAAGCCTAAGGCGAAGGTACTCTTCCCCATCACAATCCAGGGGACCGAGCGCTGAAGCTCCTTCAGCGGCAAAACGCGGACGTGCCAACGACCGACTGGAGGATCCTACATTGGTAGCCCACTACCCAACGAGGGGGCCAATGTGTGATCCTCAAATAAACAAGGAAGCAGAGGATCTGCTATATCCCAAGTTCGGGAAGATGGCGTGGGGCATGGGTAGCGTCTACCTGCGCCTTAAAAGCGCCACCCTGAGGACAAGGACGCGCATACCCTGCAGGCAGGCGAGGTGGGAAAAGGACTTGGGTCTCGAGTCCATCGTGGAGGCCGCCCAGGGTCTTGCGCTTGAAGACGAAGAAGACGAGGAAGACGGTGACCTGACGCTAGTAGTCAACCCGTCAGGTGCAAGTGAGCCAGCCACCCATGCTGAGTGTGCTGCAGCTCAACTTGCATAAAAAAGCAAGGTAGCGTCGGCGGAGCTCCTCATCGCCATGGAGCAAGGGCTCGCCGACATAGCTCTAGTCCAGGAGCCCTGGATTGCGACAGGCAATTCAGTGGCCGGACTAAAGTCCTCAAATCATAACCTGTTCTACTCAACATCGGTAAGCAGGAACAGAACCGTCGTACTCGTACGAAAGGGAATCCATGCTTACCTTATGTCTCATTACAGCACGGATGACCTGACGGTTGTGATGCTGGAAAGCGAGGAAAGCGCCTTCTGGTGGCTTCCTGCTACATGGCTCACGACAGACCCGCACCACCCGACGAACTCAGGAGCCTGGTGACAGAAGCCGGCACCAAAACTATCAACTCGTCATCGGGACGGACGCCAATGCCCACCACAATGTGTGGGAAGCACCGACATCAATGACAGAGGTGAGTCACTCTTAGACTTTATACTAGCAACTAATCTATATATAGCAAACGTTGGGGAGGAGCACACCTTCGTAGGTCCGACCTCATCCAACGTGCTAGACCTAACACTTGCAACGGGAAACAGTACTACGGTATCTAGCTGGAGGGTCCTCGAAAGACCATCCTTCTCAGACCATAAGTACATTCAGTTCAAGTGCGAATTCAAACACTCTTCGAAGATAACGGTCTATAGAAACCCCGGAACACAAACTGGGCAAAGTTTAAAAGACAGTTACTTCGAAGCTCGCGGTCATGAGTGAAATCCGCGGAGGATATAGAGAAGTCCCTAAAGACCCTATCCAACGAGTTACTGAACGCCTACCATGCATCGTGCAAACCCTCGAGAACGAAGAGGAGGTCCAAGCCACTCTGGTGGAACCGAGATCTCTCTCCAAAGGAACAACCTCAAGGAATTCTTCAAGATCGCCAAACAAGCGAACGAAGAGACTGTCAATGAGGAATATAAAATCCTACTTAGGAGCTACAAGAAGGAAATACGTAAGGGCACAAAGGAACTCGTGGAGAAACTTCTGCTCCAACATCGAGAAAATGCCCGAAACCGCTAGGCTTCGGGGCTGCTTTCAAAGCAGCCCACATTACACAACCAACTAAAACTAGACAACGGACAGTGGACAGAGGGCAGTAAAGAAGCCCTAACAGCACTAATGGAGGCGCACTTCCCTGGATGCACCGAGGTCACTGACGCCAAGGAGCATCAGGACCCAGCAACCGAGGAACAGCACCCTCCAATAGGTCTGTTAACCACTAAGAGAATCCACTGGGCCATAGACTCCTTCGCGGGCATAAAAGCACCAGGACTGGACGGGATATTCCCAGCCATGATGCAGTTGACCAAAGAGGTTATTACCCCATGGCTCCTCGCAATATACTCAGCATGTCTAAGTACGGGCTATATCCCCATCCAATGGAGAACCTCGAGAGTTGTCTTCCTCCCTAAGGCAGGAAAGTGCAGCCACGTGAGTCCCAAGGATTACAGACCGATAAGCCTTACCTCCTTTACACTAAAAACACTAGAAAAGCTGTTGGATTTGCACATCAGGAATGAGGTAGGGGGACTGATGTCAACAAACCAACACGCCTACACTAAAGGGAAATCAGTGGAGACGGCACTACACTCGCTAGTAGCCACCATCGAGAGCGCCCTTCACAACAAAAAGTATGCTTTGGGAGCTGGTTATGAATTAGTGGACTGTATAATCGTTTATATCTTGAGCTTATTTATTTTTATTGATTATTTAATATTGGTGGTTATATTACAAGTATATTACAAGAACAGCGGGGGGGTCGTTTCTGCGGCGGTACAAAGTATGCGTGCGGGCGGTTTCGTCTAGAAGTTTTTACTAACTCTACTCCGCGAAAAGAAGTCGAGCAAAAGGGAATTGGAAGATCACGCGATACGACTCGACGCGACGGTCTCAATGCAAACAACGGAACGCATCGCTGTGTGCGTGTGCAGCTGCGGGTCTGGCCATGCGTGTGAGAACATTACAGCTATGTTCTGGACACGAGCAAAACAACAACACAGCTATGCGCGTAAAAATAGTTACTTAGGCGGTGTACTACAATCATGAGCGTGTAAATAGGTCAATCGTAATATACATGAACATTGAACTAAAACTACGAGGTTCATTTCTCACCATACCGGCCCCTGAACGACTGTTCAGAACAAAGGGAAACACAGCAAGTTTGGTAATAGGTCTCTTGTAAACTCCTCGGGCTGTTTTGACGGTGACCACTCGAACCCTCCGTCTTGGCCAGGATGAACTTCGGTGATTCGCCCAAGCAGCCATTTGCTAGGCGGTTGATTCGGCTCCTTCAGTACCACAAGAATGTAAACGGCTATGTCGTTGGACTCCCGCTGCCATTTCGTGCGAGGTTGCAGGAAGCAAGGTATTCAAAACTAAAACGTTTCCAGAATCCTTGAAGCTTGGCTTGCAGCTGTCTCCAACGCTGCAGTCTGCTAATGTTGACGTCCAACAAGGACGGCTCTGGCACTGCCATGTGAGGTTGACCTGTAAGAAAATGAACGGGGGTAAGGGGATCCAAGCTGCGATCGCTCCAAACTGCGGGGCAGGCGGCGGAATGAAGTGCCAATTGATTTCCTGACTCGTCAGAAAACTCGCAATTTCCTCGTCTTGTCCAGTGCTCAGCTGATTGTACTTCACTTGGAACAACTCCATCTGTTCATGTTTCATTACCATAGAGCGGGCATATTGAAGCTCCCATGACGATAAAAACAATGACAGGCGGTCATTGCAACGAAGACGATGTTCAAAGCGAAAGCAATAGCTAATTGTCCGCAAGAGATGTGACCAGGATGAAGCCTTGTTGATCATACAATGAAGATCATTTCCTTCATCGAAAATGTGTAGATTAACTTGGGGTTTGACCTTTACTTTCATCCGCGCAGCGTCCTCAGTCGACAGTGCGAACTTTGCCTTAGCAGGTGGCCAAGTGCGACGTGAATGGGGAAAGCCACAGTGGTCCATTCCACCACAGTTGGTGTTCTACAAGCTCCTTTGGTAGAAGTCCGCGTGATGCACAGTCCGCGGGATTGTCCTCAGATGCGAATGTGTTGCCAGCAGCTACGTGGGCAAGCTTCTAGAATCTCAGCAGTGCGATTACAAACATAAGTGTTCCAAGTCCGTGGGGGTGATGAGAGCCAATGTAGTACAATTTCGGAGTCTGACCAACACGAAGTACTGGAAATAGGAATAGTTAGAGCTTGCTTAACCAGAGACATCAATTTCGACAGAAGATGGGCGGCATTCAATTCGAGCCGTGGGATGGAGATAGGTTTGATGGGTGCCACCCGGGTTTTTGCGGCGATCAGTGTTACAGCGTAGTCATTATTGAATCTCACGCGACTGTAGATGACAGCGGCGTATGCATGAGATGAAGCATCGGCGAATCCATGCAGCTCCGTTGCTTGAAGTGGCGAGGATAGGTAGCGAGGTATGCGACAGCTTTCCAGTAAATGAACTTCAGCTACAAACTGTTGCCACCGTGCGCATAGCTGCGCGGGTAGTGGTTCGTTCCATTCGGCCGAACTCAGCCAACTATCTTGAAAGAGAACCTTTAGAAATACAGTTGTGGGGCAAGCAACCCCAGTGGATCGTAGATCTTGGCAAGCTCGGACAGCAAAATCCGTTTTGTCAAACCATACGTCACGGTCAGCAATCGATAATGATCGAGTGTAGCAGTCTCCTCCTTTCGCCAGACAATCCGTTGGTAATGCGTGTGATCTTCTGAAACCAGGATGCCTCTAAACATTTTCTCAATGTCTGTACAAAACACATAGCGATGCTGACGGAAACGTAGACATACTCCAAGTAAATCCCTTTGAATAGGTGGTCCGATGTGTAGTCGTGAATTAAGTGAAGATCCATTGCAGTCCTCCCCAGAGCCATCAAATACAACTCGGCATTTCGTGGTGGTGCTATCTGGTTTAAATACTGCGTGGTGTGCTAAGTAAATTGTGATTGGCGGGATCGTTTTCTACGGTAGTAGAAGGAATCACCTCCATGTGTCCTCGTTGTTGTATATAATCCTCCATAAAGTCGACATACTGTTGTTTGAGCGCAGGAAATTTTCGAAATTTCCGCTCGAGAGAAAAAGCGGCGTAGTGCTTGTGGCAGTGTGGACCCCATCGGAGGGCAGATTCCTTGAACGGGTATTGGACGATGTACACGCCATCGTTTCTGCGGGCGTGCGTATGAACGAAGTGTTGCTCAGCGGGATCACTAGCATCAATGGTAGCGTCACTTGGTTGAACTCGTTCCATGTCCATGAACGATCGAACCAAAGTGTCCAGATCCTCGTGCGCGTGATGTGCTAGTGCGTGGTTGTGAGCATCACTACTGAGATGGTAGCTGCCTGTAATGACCCAACCAAAATTAGTATGAAGTGTAATAGGATATTCAGAACCAAACTCTTTGCGTTGTCAGTGTAAAGGTTCCAAAAGCTGATCAGCTCCTAAAAATCACGTCGATTTTGCCTGGTTTACCAAATGTAGGGTCCGCTAAGGGTAGATCACGAATCCTTTTTCCACATCAGTGTGTTGGGACTCGATCCTCTGGGCTGGAATCGAGGAGGTTAAAGTTGTAGCAAAGTAATAATTAGTGAGGCATTCAACTAGTATTTAAAATAGCATACAGCGCGCATTGGTATTTACCGCACCATCGATACACTCGGCGGGAAATACCAATAGTGAGATATCGGATAAGAAACATCGATAATAGAGTAAGTACACTTTTGTAAATGGCGGTCGTGAGAGACAGACGCGCAGCTAATAAAAAAGAGTTATATCAAAGCGCCGGGCTTGTGTTTTTATACCTAGACAGTTCACCCACACCGATATTGGTCACTACAATTTCCCGGGTTAGACGGCCTACAATTTCAGAAGTGGGATAGGATCAACCGCCGCCAGTGAAAAATAGCGAAAATTTTTTTTTCTCGTCCGTCGAAGACGCCATCGCTGAAAAAAACATGTCGGACTTGGTCGGCACGGAGGAGTTCTCGGCCGCCCAGCTGCGCGGATGGCTGGAGTCCCTCAATCTACCAAAGGTGGAAGCAAAGCCGCCATGGCAGCGAGACTTAACGAAATACCAGTAGAGCTGCGGGGACAGGGACCACCGGCAGCCGAAACAAGCGAGAACGAGGGAAGATGAGGCAGCCGCAGATCAAGACTCGACGAAGAGCGAACGCAAGAGAAGAACGAAAAAGCACCGCAAGCGCCTGGGCGCAACAACAACCACGGCGAATATCGAGCAGAGGTTGAAATGTTAAAATTGCAAAATCGAGCTGCTGAAGCTGCAGAGGCGAGAGGGAGAAGGAAAGGAGAGGAGAGAACACAACACCAGCCGCCAACAATGACGCTGGCGTCATGTTGCTAAATGCCGCCAAAGACATGTTGCCAACATATCATGGCAACATTTCTGGAAACAACGATGACGTCACAACTTGGATCGCGCAGTTTAAGGCCATCGCAAAAGTGAACAAACTGAAGGATGAGAAGCTACTAATGCTGCTAATGTCGAAGCTTAAGGAC